>KK117274.1:141141-200988 GCA_000611955.2 Stegodyphus mimosarum
TTTTGTATAAAAATGAAGTAGTTTTTAGAGGGGAGAGAAGGTTCAGTTGAGTCTGATGTACTTCCTCTTGATAACGTTATATCAGATTTGATTACATTCCTCTTCCTATGTGTTAGGTACTTTCTTTAAAACTATTAAACGTTCTGTACTTACGCAATAAATCTTTTATTCGCGCCTTATTTATATATCATTCAAATGGTACAACTAAAAATACAAGATTCCTAAACGCGCTACATAAAAATGTTATCGTTCAACTCGGCTTCCATCATAATAATCTCTCGTTGCCACTCGAGAAAAAATAAAATATTTAAAAAAATCAATGCGTTACGTTTAGATATGTATTTTTGTGGTTTTTGTATTTCTTTAATTCTTCTGACTATGGTTTATTTTACGTATTTATAGGAAATTTTGAAACTTACTGGTACTGAATTTCACTTCCTTTGGGTCTTTGCGGAATTGGTTCTAAATTTCTTAATTTTTGTCTCTACTATACATACATACCTATATATGTGCAAAAATACCAAACTTTTTTATAAATAAAAAATATTATTGTTCCAAGAAATTTCACTCATTATGCCGCAGAAAATTGATCAGTAAAAACGTTAAAAAAGGACATGAAAAAACGAGGAATTCAGTCAACTTCAGCATAACGTCGTCAGGAGGAGGTACTGTGAAATTAATTACGTTCCTCTTCCATAAAAATATATTGCTTTCCTTTATCAAAAATTAGCTGATGAAGCATTCCTACATATTTTTAAAATCTTAATAGGTCCGAAAATTCTGGCATTCCCCAAAGCAAGAGAAATGGCAAAAATACAAGGTAAATCATTAATGATTTTTTTTCAAATTAAAATGAACTTTTCCGAAATGAAAACTTACCCAAAATACGTAGAAGAATTAAAACTTCAATGAAAACATTTTTTAAAACCAAGAATAATCACAATGAAGTAAAAATGTTTGAGCATAAAACTCAGAACCTCCTTTCAAACCTAATTTCGAAACAATGAAAAACTGTTAAAATCTGAGACGCTCAAAGGTTGCCAGTTTAGCGAAACTAAAATTGTAGTCGAGAAAGCTGTCTCCCAAAAGGTGAATAAATGCCAAAAATCAAAGATTTTCGAAGTTCAGAAAAAATTTTATAATTAAAATAAATACTGATACTTGAAATGTAAGCAAAACAGAGGACAAAGATTTATTCCCAATTGTAAAAAATATTTTTATTTTACAAATGCCAACATTAGCGCTTAAGCCATTAGTTCACGGGCTCTCCAGTACTTTTTAACAATGTCCTCATACCGAGAAAGTGCAATACAATTATTTAAATGTTCAAAAATCATAGGCTGATTGGAGTCACACAAAATACAGTCTGGGGAATCCACCACTCCAATTCTGTAGAGGTGGTCTCGCAAACAGTCATGTCCGGTCAGACGTCTAAATAGAGCTACCGCTGTCTTTCTTGGAAAGCTGAGAATTAAAGTTGTCTCTTTCCTCAGAATCCTTCAACTCTTATCCACAGCACGCTGAATCGTATCTTGCTTAGAATTTTTTTAAGAGTCGGGTTACCAGACAATTTAGTCGTATGAAATGAAAGCGGTTGATTAATGCGTTGCATTCTGAAAGTTCCTTTCTTAGGCAAAGCATCAGTTTTTTCATTTCCCATAATTTCACAGTAGGCAGGAATCCATTCGAAAGAAATTCTATGCGCCATTTCCTTACGCAAAGGCCTACATTTTAAGATTCTTTGGGAACTATTTTGATTACTCAGAAGAGCTTGAAGCCCACTTTTGGAATCTGAACATATGACTGCCTTTAAAAAAGAGTGGCTACGAATCGACAATTGTTGAACAGCCACAACAATAGCTTCTATTTCACCATCAAAGGCAGAAGCAAGAGGTCCCATTGGTAAGTAGAAACTAAAAGCTAATAAGTAGAAACTAAGCTCGCTAAAGATACCTGCTCCAGCACCACGCGTTCTCTCTAACGTAGAGCCGTCAGCGTAGACATGCAACCACTCATTTTGAGGATAGCGAACTCCAATAGTTTCCATTGCAATAGATCTTAATTGTGAATCGCTCATTTCGTTTTTAACAACTCTTTGAATAAGATCAAGATTTATATTTGAATTCAAAAAGTTCAAGGAACAATGGGGATGAGGTAAAATTAAATAATCTCGGTTTGACTCCAAAACATCAGATTCTCTCTGAGCAGCCTTTATAAAGCCAATTTGAATTATAAGATTCCCAGAAGTTTCGTTATTGTAGTTCCTCTAAAAAGGGTTGTCGGGCAAACGCACCAGGTTCTGATATAAAAGGATTGCTTTTATCTTAATACAATCATGAACAGGTTCCAAACTGGTTAAAAGCTGTATTGCAAGAACAGAAGTAGATCTCACTGCCCCAGTAATTAGGCGTAACGCTTGGTTCTGGAAGACTTCGAGGATCTGGACTACATTCCCCGGAGCCGTAATAAGCATCTTGCTACAATGACCAATAATTGGTTGAATGTATAATTTGTAAGTAGTCGTCAATGTCTCTACACCCTTATATGTAAACTTCGGGGTAAAAATCTGTCTGGCAAGAGTGAAGAACTTGTGCAATAAAAAATATAAAACACTACCAAATTAAAACCCAAATATAAAAAACGCAAGAAAATTGCAATGAAATGAATAAATAGTATAAATAATAAACAGAAAAAACGAGAACGTTACTATGATAATTCAATGTAGATGACTAGAGGATTAGAAGATAGAATAGGGATATGAAATGACATAGCGGGACACACTTGACCAAAACAACACTTTAACATATTCCTGGATATTCTTGATACATATCTTCAATCACACATAATTTACAAGGGCGACAAGCATCCCAGAATATCTGATCATATCCACAAACAACGGACGACAGAGAGAAAGGAGGAAAAAGCACATGCTAGCAGAGCAAGGGAGAGTAGGAGAGTAACTGCGCATTTCAGCACAGGAGTACTTATAAAAATGAATTCTTTGTTTAAATTTTGGGCTGCGATTAGATGAGAGTCATCTGCAGTGCAGGGGGAATAGATAAGCAAGCATGACAGAACTAATTTGGAAAGACTCAGTCCAGAAAAATTATTATAGCATTTTGTAAGCAAAAAGGGGAGACGGACAAATTGAAATGAAGAATTAAAAGGACTATTACTATATTAAAGTTAATAATTTTGGGTAACATATTTTATAACTTATATATATATGCCTGTGTAGGATATAACAAAATATGACACCTGCTTTAAAAAAATAACTAATGCTCCAAAATTTCGATCCGGCATTTTTGACCTTGAAGATGCACCACGTTCTAAAAGGCCAGTTAAAGCTGACGAAGACACAAAAAGCATTAATTGATGGAAACCGGCGAATAATAACTCGTAAAATCGCAGAAAGATTAAATTTATCGGATTGGACCGTTCATGATAATTTGAAATGCCTATGTTTAATCTCAAAGCTCGATATATGGGTTCTTCATGTACTCAACGGAAAGAAATTTGTGCCATGTCATTGACGTTTGTGATTTGCTTCTCAAACATCAAGAAATCCATTTTTGAAGTGTATCATCACTAAGGACGGCAAGTAAGTAGTCTGCAACAATGTTAAACGCAAGAGATCGTGGTACAAAAAAGATGAAAAGCACTTAAAGCCGATATCCAACAAAAAAGTGTATGCTATCCGTTTGGTGGGATTTCAAAGGAAATACTTTTTGAGCTTCTACCGGATAATGTTATTAGCTGGACAAACTGAATGATTCTCTTAAACGGAAAAGACCAGAATTGATCAATAGAAAAGGTGTAGTGTTCCACCAAGATAATGCTAGAACTCATACAAATTTGATAACTCGCCAAATGCTTTTACAGCTTAGATGGGATATACTGCTACACCCACCATATTCTCCAAGGTATGGCACCTTCTGATTGTTATTTGTTCCGGCTTGTACAAAATAGTTTAGATTGTAAAACCTTTACTTCAAATGAGGAGGTCAAAAATCACCTGGATCAGTTTTTCTGCCAGCAAAGAAAATAAAATTATGAGCATGGAATCATGCTATCGCCAGTAAGGTATTGGACTAGAATGGGTAATATGTTCTTCTTTCATTTTCATGGGAAAAAAACGAAATTACTTTCCGAACAACGCAGTATTTTGAGCATGAGATAAACATGAAATACGGAAGACATAATTATGCATATTATTCCAGTAAATAAAATGTCCAAACTTAAATGCGGCCTATGATAACTAATCAATATCTGGATTTCGTTTACTAGGTCTCTTATCTCGTTAGTCGCATTTTAAGTGGAGACAAATATAAAGAATCATCACATTACCCTCTACGTGCTGTCCTGGTGTAAGTTAAGTTCAGCTAACTGCTGGAAGAACCATGGGTCAAATCTCGAGGAGAACACTGTGGATATTTTATGCTTTATACTTCTGAAGCTAAAAATTTCTACGGTATAACCTGCATAAAAGTATTTCGTTCTCTTAAAATCAGAATTTTGTTTCCTTTTTCCTCTACAAAACGTGTATTTAACTAATTATGTGAGGAAAGTGTTTTAAAATTATTATTAAATTCGAGTCCTTTAGTATTTAAAACTTAAAAACTTTCATTCAAATTCAAGTTTCTAATCCTGAAATTAAATTCTGATGCTTTATACGGTTTAAGTATTGTTTGGTAGTAATTGCATGCCTTTTTTCTTATTAAAATTATTATTGTTATTATTAGGCTGCAGTTTTAGCCCTTTTGTGACTCTACAAATGTGACGCTTCTCTAAAAAGGAGAACACTGAGAGAAAACAACAGTGGCTCTTTTGAAGAATCTTCCAAACTATGGAAAAGGAGACAAAACCTGTGGAGACAGTGACTGTTCGCCCTCCCGATGGAGGCTGGGGTTGGGTTGTTGTTCTTGGGTCCTTCTTTTGCAACGTCATTGTAGACGGAATCATCTTCTCGTATGGACTGTTGTTACCAGAGCTGGCCAAGGATCTGGGAGAGAGTAAAGGACGACTGGCATGGGTCGGATCCCTTCTGGCAGGATTCTATCTCATAGCAGGTGAGTTTCTTGCTATTAACTAGCTAATTGATAAAATGGCTAAACACAGGTATTTCTATCCAATGAATGACTGATCACTGATAGTTCGACTCATGAAATGCTGTTGATTGATGATGTTTGATGTTGATTGTTCTAGTTGAAATCTGAAACGGTGGAAAGTTAAAGTTCTGTAACCTTTAGAAAGTACAGAATCCAAATAAACTGAAAAAAGACTTACTAATCTCTGTAACCCCCTTGAACATGAAAAGTGGCAGCGAACAGCTTATTTCTGTCTAGAAATTAGAATAAGCTAGAAATTTAAGGTGTTGCCGTAAACTGGTGACCAGCCAATGCGCACACTCGAAATATAAAACCGGTACACTAGCTCCGGTGACTAAAATGCAGTTTTGCCTTACAGTTATGTGCAGACTTCGGAATAGGTTTTCGAGGTTGCTTACCAGATTCTAGGATCTAGAAGTAGCGATTAACACTATCATTAAGAGATGGCGCCACTTGGCAGCAACAATGAGCAAAGCCAATGTTTGGTTACCACAACATAAACGGTTAGTGAATTTATGGAGCACATAGGGGAAGATAAGTTACCGCCAAAAACTGGCACTATCATTAAGCGGTTAACACTATCATTAAGAGATGGCGCCACTTGGCAGCAACAATGAGCAAAGCCAATGTTTGGTTACCACAACATAAACGGTTAGTGAATTTATGGAGCACATAGGGGAAGATAAGTTACCGCCAAAAACTGGCAGCTAGACATGCTTTCGAATCCCACCGGAGGGACTGATTGCATGTAAGGTCAGTCGGCAAATAAGGTTATCACTTGAATTCAATAACGTCACTTAAATTCATAGAAGTGGGAGAAACGAAGATATAAAGGGAATAGGAAGTAGGCGCTTATTAGCAGGTTTACGAGTGAATGCTGTATACATGCCAAAAGATTTCTGATCCCGAACAGCAAGCTTTGTAGTATGCATTGTGAATACAATTCACTTTCCTAAACGAACGTCTTACACGAAGATATGCTTCCTTTTATACAAATACTTGTTATGCAATCTATCAACTAAACAAACGAATTTTGAGGTTAAAAAATGTGGTTTGCTAGAGATTTTTCAAAGCTCTTGAAAATGAATTTTTTGAAAGGCTGTTTGTTTATTCAGTTATGGTAAAGTATATAAGGCTATCTGCTTAAAGGAAAGATGATTTGGGGCGACTTTCTGAGAGGAACTGACTGATGTTACACAAAGTTTTATATGTGAATATATCATGAGAGCAAACTTTCAGACTCGGTTATCGAATAAAAAAGAAAACTGATCGAAACTGCTGATTATGGTTCTCTACTAAAGTTTCTCAATAAAATATACGGAAAATATGCGTATCCATTTAAAACCCAATATCAGTTAAAAAGATTTTATACAAAGCAAATTTTAAGTTTTCAGGTTCAGGTTTCGAATATCGAAAGACGACAGTAAATACTGGCTTTATGTTCGGAACGGAGTGAAAGGAATTTTGTCATAGAACTTGGTTAGTTTATGCAAAAGCATTAATTATGGAAACATTGTCTGCTATCAAATACTGATCGATTTTGATTTTAAATATGGATCTGAAGAAATTTATTTCATAATATGTGAAAATTTTACAACAGGTACAATTTTGGATATTAAATTTTAAAGTAACAAATGTCGAAAAGAATCCGAATGTTTTTTGGAATATTTCAAAATAGTAATTATGTTAGAGATTCGGAATAACTATCATTTAAAAGATTTTTTCCACTTTATCCTGTGAGAGAAATAGTGAAATTTTGAGATTATTAGTTTGCTCATTAAATAAAAATATGATCGAAAACTCCACAAAAGAAACCACTTCAGTATTAAAAATAATTAAGAAAAACTGATTTTGAAAAAAGCATTCGCCATAATATGCTCCGTATGACTTATATGTCAAATTTGTTACGAAGACTCTGTCCCTCTCTGCGTTATGCGATATATACACGCAAGCAAATACAGGTGACAGGGTGAGAGCAGGTCCGAACACCCGGGCGGCATGCATAAACTAGTCCGGTAACATCCGGATCCCGCCACTGTCTAGAAAAACAACGTTGTCAAACAGAGGCTGATGTTGGAAGACAGACGTATTGCGGATTCTTACAATACCGATGCTTATTATACAACTGTTTTATTATTACTAGTTCTGAATAAAATCAACAAAATTCATAAGTGAGAATAATTAGAGGAGTGATTTTACGGCGATGAAGGAGACAAAATGTGCAAACCTTCAGCTATCTGTGATTTACACTAACTATTTCGCTATCGAAGACCCACATTAATGTTTCAGAAGGGGAGGGATATGTGACACAAGCGGAAGTAATAGCATAAATAATTAGTGTGTGAACAATTAAACCACTCAGTTTCGGGAACGAATGGAACCTGTTTAATGGAACAGTATTACCATTTAATTGCACTGTGTTTTTAAACTTTGTGTACACAGATTTTCTTCTTTAACTACCCTGTTTTTCTAAAACGTAGTGTTCTGCTGTGAAGTGGTTTGTTGGCGCTGACATTTAGCGAAGGATGTCTGTGTGAAACTTCGCGAAACAATTTTTTCAAATCTAGTAAGGTGTAGAGTAATTCAGGGTTCTACTAATTCCGATTTTGAAATAGAATTACTTTGAATGTGTTTATGTGGTCATTCTGCCGGAAGGTACTCAAAAAAACTTATTACCCTGATTATCATGGCAGCGATAAAACGTACATGCGCTCTCTGTGTGCGGGGGAACTGAAAGCACCTGCGTAACTTCATAAAAATCTGTGTCTTCCTATCACGTGCACGGCTCAGCGGCAACGCTGATTACATACAGTATGCTCGAAAATGAGATTTCAAGAACTCGCATTTAGCACCACGTGAATTTCACGTGACCAAATTCTTAAACAACCGCGTAGCACAGCACGCGAATCACTTTCTATTTCTAGGTCTGAAATCCCGTGACATAATACGTAATACTCTGTATTTGAAAAATAGGTATATTCTCAGGTTTGGCAAGCAAACGATTCTGAATGACAGACGTTAGATGCGTCTGTTATGAATTACAAAAAGGCTGCATATGTTCAAATGAATGTTATCAGACGAGCATATTTTAAAATTAAATGCATTTAAATTACACTCCTGGCTCAAAAAATAAGCAACTAAGCCAAAACACGGAATAAGACAAAAACTGCTTAATTCATGAAACTAATCCAAGAGATTCGTAGGGCATTACTAGACCACACAGAGAACAGTAAAACAAAAACATTCAAAAGCACATACATTATGACCATCACATCGCGAAAGATCAATTGAGTCGGAAGAATGTGCAATGGAAACATCGCGCTAATAACGGGTATGATACCCTCCCCTAGTTGAAATACATGACAATGGCGAGGCAAGCTGGCAATCGCGCTGTTGATGCGGCAAGCGCACATTCCTATAGTAATGTCGGAGCTCATAGAGAAGGCCAGGCGGCACTCTACGATCTGTTATCCGTCATCCTAACATGTCCCGCACGTGTTCTATCCGATTCAGTTCCGGTGATGTAGCCGGTCGCGGAAGAGAAATGCTTTCGCTCTACAGATAACTCCGCACTACTCAAGCTCTATGTGGGCGGGTTATCGTCTACAGATATCGCCTCCAAGTCGTCCAGAATTTTTCTGAATTTTATTTTAAATGATCGGATATTTCCTTATTGGAGCTCATTTAACAACACAATTTACTAGCAGAATTCTTAATAGCCTTATCGGTATGCAATATAAAGTTCTGGATTAAAGACAAGACACCAACCAACACTGAATTCGGCCATCTTACCCTGTAGGAAAGTTTTCTGCCATATACAGGGTATCTCAAAAGGTCGTTGCCCAACTTAACGTGCTGGTCTATCATACCATGCCAAACAAGATTTACATAGGAACTTGTGTCCGAAACTGCGAATGGCGACCGCTAGAGGGCGATATTCGGAAGCGTAGAGGGGGAAGGAAAGAAAGGATGTGGGAAGAGATGTTAGTTTAAGTTTTATTAAAGAACATGGTTAGATCACAGATGGTGTTCAAAATTCCTTCCATTCGCCACAGCGCATGATTCACAATATCTACGCATAGATTCATGGACCCGTTCAAAATGAGCAGGGGCATCACAAACACGTACGCTGCACAAAAAAAGGGGGGGATAGTTCTATATCTCCCGTTCTACTGGGCCGATTGACGAAATTCAAATTGCCTTTTTCATGTCTCGAAAGCGCGACTTAGGATATGTATTAGATTTATATATAGCATTGCTCTAATATAGGTATGTTGACACAAAATCGGACTTTATCTGAAATGACATTTCACTTTTTTCCCATATTTCAGTTCTACGACTCAAATTATGCCAAACTGCTAAGTTTTGTAAAAATCGCACGAGTAGTTTTTAAAACTTGCGTTTTTGTTGTCTCGAAAGCGCGACTTAGGATATGTATTAGATTTATATATAGCATTGCTCTAATATAGGTATGTTGACACAAAATCGGACTTTATCTGAAATGACATTTCACTTTTTTCCCATATTTCAGTTCTACGACTCAAATTATGCCAAACTGCTAAGTTTTGTAAAAATCGCACGAGTAGTTTTTAAAAAATTGGCTCTCAAAATTTTAGTTCCTTAATGTTAATTCAATTTGGTATGTATTTATTAATATCTCTTTTCTTATGAAACTTATTTGATTCCTTCCTACACTGTTCGAAATTTAGGTTCATTCAAAATAAAATTTACCCATCTTTTATGATTCATTTTTAAAATTTGTATTTTTAAATAAATTTATAAATTTTTCGAAAAACATTTGAATTATAGCCTATAAAATGTTTACAATCATATTAAAGTAGGTGTATTTCGAAGCATACCTGCAAAAAATTAGAACTTTTTATTCAAAATTTCCGAAGATATACCTTAACTTATATATTGGCGCGTTTTGAAATTTGGCAAATTTGTTGAAAGCACTAATAGCGGAAATGTGGTTTACGCACTTTGTTAAAATCATTTGAAAGTAAGAATTTGTTTGATGTGACTTTTTTTCCGTCATCCACAATGTAAAAAGGTAGGAACGATGTGACTGCACAATGTTAATGCAAAGGAAAATTGCCATATATTAAGAAGTTCGCCAAGTGAATTATTCTGGGCTCAAACTGAAAAAAAATGCGCCAGTTAAATTTTTGAATTTCTCCGTAGATTTGGCACCAAATTTTACAAAACTTAATATTTAGGCATAATTTGAGTTGTAGAATCGAAATCTTGAAAAAAATTGGTATGTTGTTTCAGAAAAAGTCCGATTTTGTGTCAAAATACCTATATTAGGACAAAACTATATATAAATCTAATATATAACATAAGTCGTGCTTTCGAGACATGGAAAACGCAATTTAAATTTCGTCAATCGGCCCAGTAGAACAGGAGATATAAGACTGTCCTTTTTTTTTTTTTTTTTTTTTTTTTTTTTTTGTGCAGTGTACCGCCGTATCACGATATCACGATCCTGTCGACGAAATCCATGCCCGATGCTTCTGTCGCCTTGGACACCACGGACTTGATGTATCCCCACAGGTAGAAATTCAGGGGAGTCAGGTTGGTGGATCGCGGTATCCATGCGACTGGTCCGCCTCTGCCAATCCAACGATCAGGATACGTCCTATAGAGGTATTCCCGCACAGTACTGCTAAAATGTGTAGGCGTTCCATCATGCTGAAACCAGATTTTTCGGCGTGCAGCTGCTTTCGTACGTGTTGCTAAAGGCTTGCCTTTGTCATGGCGAAACAAGATTCGTATGCGATTTGCCAATTCTGGCCTTTCCTATTTCATTGCTTCCTCAAGTTCCATAAGTTTTTAGTAGTAAACATCTGAGTTCATTCATCCTTTGGTTGCTTTGAAGCAGCTCAAAATATACAACACCTCTGTAATCAAAATGATGAAAATGACAGCATGATATTTTTCTGATGCAGTTTAACCTTCGATACGATTTGTGCTGATTCATTGTTTAGACCATGATCCTTTTCGACTAATATTTCTGTACACGATCCATTTTTCAACACCAGCAATAATTCGTTTCAGAAATCGTCGACTGCATTGCGTTTAAAATGCCGCAAGTATTTATTTGTTGTGTTAAGTGAAGTTCTTTTAATTCATGCGAAAACTATACATCGAGCATCTTAACCAATCCAAGGCAGCTTATGTAATTTTCAACTGTTATGTGTGATACATTTAACCTTTTTGCAACGTCTTCTACAGTTATAGGATGATGGGACTCAATTATGGTTTTAATTTTGTCATCAACTTCAAAAGGTCGTCCAGAACGCTGATCTCCAAAATGAAATTTTTCAAGTCTGCTCTGACACATGCATTCTGTGAAGCAATCAGCACCATAAACTTCATATGAGCTTCAGCCGCTTTCTTGCCTTTATGAAGATTGTAGAGTCTACTTGTCTAACTTTTGTGTGAAAACTGGAGATAAGTAACTGCACAGAAGAAGGGTTAAAAGTACCCTTTATTACAGTCTTTAATTATTTACAATGCGTGAACTCGACGCTAACAAACTACGCCTCTGCTTGGGCGGTAACTGACATCAGTAAGAACTAAACTCAAAATTTAAAGATATCAACAAGTAGTAAAATTACGCTGCAGGACTCAGAGTATCCTGTTTCCTAAGAGAATGTTGAAAATTTAGTGAAAGCAAAATAATAGCTGTTAGGCCACGTTTAACCAGCAATAAATGCTAAGCCGAAGCTCACGCTACAACAAACACAGAGTTTGCCCACACTCTCTAACTTTTCCTTCTAGAAACTTGATACTCAAACTTTTCTCCCACTGGTAGAATTTGCATTACTTCACGCGCGCTACCAAATTTAAATATTCTGGCATTGACAATTAAAGGAATGAAGGCTTCTAGGAAAGAAACTTCAAATTAAATTTAACTGGTTATTTAAAATAAATATAAATCCCTACATGCTAATCAATAAAAAAACTTGTTATTTTTGTACTATATGTTAAAATTGACAGTAAACTAACAGTTGTAAAGAAAAGTACACGGAATTTATTTCTACAGCAATCTAAAAATGTTAGCTGCCAAATCTGAAAAAAAAAATGCTTGACAGAAAAATAACAAAACGAACATAATGCTATCTATTTGTGCAAAACGAAATTATTTTCTTGCCAACACTATAGTTCATTCTATAAATATAAGTAGTCTTATAGTGTAAATAGAGGTTGCGTTTTAGCAGCTGTGGAGAGTCTCTTTTTTCAACGGATTAATTAATATTTAAAAAACAACAAGTGTACCTGTATCTTAAGATGCCCTGTCCAAAACGTACAGATGACTTGCCCCCTGCCTCACTTCATAAGCCCATAATTGAGTATATTATAGCACCTTCTTGTTAGATTTTGAGACTGTCGGGGTCACCACTGTCGCTGATTTCCTTACACGTGTTACCGTGACGGAAATGATATTTTCAGGTTCATGCAGAACATAATAACATTTAATTTAAAACTTTAATGAATCTCTACTTGAGAGTTAACATAAAGAAACAGATAACAGTCCACTTGACTATGCTAAAATTCACATATCAGTATTACTGTAAGAAGGAACATAATTCTAATGTTAACGTGCTACCGTAGCTTACCGTTTTGGACAGGTCTTCTCTGAAATCATCTGCACTGGCCAGGATTTAAACATCAGATGTGGAAGGAACGAGCTGCGTGACTAAATGAAAAGTGACTGAAAAGATGCAAATTAAAGAAAACCGATTTATTACTAAAAATAACTAAATTATCACAAAATGAGCTAATTTTCTTCCCTTGAAAAAAGTATGATTACAAGTACAATGATTTACTGATTCCTTTTCTACTCCCCTCTAGGTCCTGTAGTGAGTGGACTGGCGAACACCTATGGCTGTCGGCCAGTTACAGTTGCCGGTACAGTCATCGCAGCCGTTAGTTTTGTCCTCGCATCCTTCTCCCCAAGTATGGAATATCTGTGTCTTACGTTCGGAGTTATCGGAGGTATTACCCTTGGTCCTATTTTAAATTCGTTTTAAAAAAAATAGACTGCATGCATTGAAATCGTTTGTTTTTTTATTGTCGTTTAAACTGACAATTGAATATGGCGGCTTCCCTTACATGCAGGATATTGTCTTAATAACATTATAAATTTTCTTAACAGCATTACTGTTGTCTATAAAGAGTAACCAATATCGTTAAAATAAACCATTGAGAAAACTTCAACAGTCTGATTTTGTTTATAAATGGAAATATTATTATAATTACAATAATATGGTGGGTTGAGCAATGAACTAGCTGTCGCCCTAGCAAACAGACCATTATATCAGCTACGAAGGAAAGTATGTCACACCCTCTGCATAAAGAAATTAATTTCATCTTTGAAAAGTTTATCACTAAGAAGTCAGATTATTGTAAAACTGAAATTAAGTCTCTAGGAATGATTACCATCTCCGCTCCCCTCCCGGGGGTAGACTCAGGAAAATTCCTGGGAAGTACTGGCTAGGATCTGTACTTAGACAGTCTCAACCACGGGGGCAAATAAGTTGTCTTCACAGGACTAGAGCTCGAGTTTATTCTCAGGTTGGTTCAGGCTTGGCAGGGACTGGTACTGTCGTGTCTGTTCCTCTGTCTGTGGCGGAGCTAGATCGGAGATCACCGACCTAGTCGTCGGGGATTTGGCCCTCATAGTTCCAGCGACGGGGACTGACGGAGTAAGGCAAGGCACCAAGACGAATTTATCTGATTCTGAGGGAGTGGTGACCAGAGGCAAAGGTGTCCTAGCGATTTTTATTAGTATTTAGTATCAACGTTTCTGTCCTTGCTGAGGCTACGTGTAAAGCCGAGCAGGGACTGTGGGGTCTGCGTCGCCGATGAAGGGGTCTCTGGAGCTTGGACACACTCACTCCGAAAGCAGACCAAAGACGGGGGTCAAGTTCTAGCGCACTGCCATCTCCGCTCTTATTTCTTGGACGAATTTCTTCGCTTCTCCATTTAGAAGAATTAATAATGTATCTGGTCTTATTCTAGAGAAGTGAAATTTCAATATAGTTATCTGATACCTTATTATATTGGAATATAACTTTCCATATTATGTAATGTGATAATACAACACTTGGGTAAAGCAGTTTAATATTTGTTTCGTTCAACGAGCATTAAACATCGAACATTACCAGCAACAGGTCATTCTGTAACGGCTACTTAAAAAAGAACAATAAATCCTTCAGTGGAGGAGCGACTAATGGAAGATTCACTTGCTGTTGGTTTGTAAAATTTTCGCTTAGAAAATTTGAGGTTACAAAACAAATCCCGTGGCCCTCATCCTTCCTACATTCACTCGAATGAATGAAAGGATTTAATCAGATTTGCCATAAGCTGTATGTGAGATCGCCCAGACACTAAATATAAATTTTTTACGTGTTTAATGGCAGTTGATCACAAATTCTTTGATGAAACCAACATAAAGTGCACCGAAATGTGTTTTTCGTTTTTAAGAACGGATTCTGCAACGACTTTGGTTGAAGATGAGACAACGACAATGAAGTATGCTCTTCGCAGTGGTTGGGAAAGACTTTCTATGAAAAACACTTAATGCGTCTTTATACCTAATAAAGATGTTGATTTTTTTACCTAATAAAGATGTTGATTTTTTTACCTAATAAAGATGTTGATTTTTTTACCTAATAAAGATGTTGATTTTTTTACCTAATAAAGGTTTTGATTTTTTTCTTAATAAAGATGTTATTCACTGCTCATTACTTTCAGTTCTGTTGTTCATTCATTAGGCATTCCTTCTACAAGGTGAAATGAGAAATGCAGTTCGGTATTTACTATGCGTAAAATGCATGACAACTTGTGCCTTAAGCAATAGAACTTATCAACAGACATAAAAGCCTATTAATTCAAGGTAACTCCAACAGTATAAAACGTATAGCAAATCAGTAATTTAGGATATGCAATTATATCGCATCCTCCATATAATCCTGATAGTTTCTCCTACGGATTACTATGTTTTCCTCCACTAGAGCCATTGTTTTAGTCCAAGAAATGTTTTACCTACCACGCATGAATTTATCGCACAGTGGAGAACTTCATCATTTCCAGAGACACTGATTTTTACAAACACGGAATAAGTGACTGAGTGACTTACGTTGCAGCAACACGTTGGCAGCAATGAACTGATATTGCTGGGGATAACTTTGAATAAACAGGTTTTCTTTTCGAATTGGCCGTTTCATTTGCAATAACCTAATACTACTTAGTTTTCACGAATGGACTATTTATTACCCTATCGTTTACAGAAACGCACTAATAAACGTATAAGTATTAAAAAAGAAGTTTGCCATTCTCAGTTTTATAAAAGTCATTTAGCATTCTTCATAAATCATCTCTATCGCAAGTTTATATTATCGTAACTTACTATAAATTTCTTCGTAATGAAATTTGGTATTCCACTGTCGTGATGCAACTATTGGCACAACTAGGTAACAAAAACTGAAAATTCACTTTTCCATTTCCGTGTAGGACAGCTAATTTTTTGTCTTCGAAAATCTAATGCCTTTTGCACTTGCTATTCTAAAATTTAATCAATAATAACTCTTGCCATGTGGCTTTAACTAATTCGGATTCGTGCGTTCTCCTGTTTTTGCATGTGTGAAAGGGTGTAACGAATTACTGTATTCTTCCTATTCATACTCTTGTAGTGTAATGGCTAACATATTCAGCTAGGAAACTGGAAAATCCATAGTTTAATTCCCAGCAAAAGCATACTTTACTTCTCTTATTTCTCGCTTGGAAAAAACTTAATACTCTTTACCCTCTTTAAGCTGGTTCCAGTAACGCTTCTGCGTATGAGTGAAAAAAAATCCATCCATCTTTAAAGGAGATTAATAAATTCATCCGATATGCATCGCAATTTTTTTCTCTCATGTTTTGACGATAATATTTTGCTTTCTCTTGTTTTCTAAAAATATTGCACTGCACAGAAGTAGCCAAAAGAAAAATCGTAATGTGTAGTAAATAATAAAGAAGGAATGGCATCTTTTATAATGTAGAGGAAATTTAGAAACTTTTCTTTCTGTCCTTAAATGAAAATCGAAGTTTTCTAGCACGCATTTTACTAGAGATTTAAAAATTATGAGTGGACTGTAGTTTCTACAGTTATGAAATCATATCTTTTTTGTAATAAAATACATTCAATGAATGAATTTATGAAATAAACTAAATTTAATATAACGTACTATAGCATAACGTAAGAAATTAGCTGTAGAGCTGAAGTAACGTGTATTTTAATGCTGCGAGCAAGAGTTACATTCTCAGACATTAGCCAATCACGTACTGAGAGACTAATGCACATAAACATTTTCTGTCCTTACAGGTATTGGTTTCGGCTTCATCTACCTCCCTGCCATCGTCACTGTCGGTTTCTACTTTGAGCGTCGACGAGCACTGGCCACAGGATTGGCTGTCTGTGGGTCGGGGGTTGGAACATTCCTCATGGCACCATTTGTCCAGTTTCTTTTAAGTCATTACGACTGGAGGGGCACCATGCTGATCCTTGCTGGTGTGGTCCTCAACTGTGCCATTTTCGGGTCTCTCTTTAGACCTCTTCCACCCCAACATTTGTCATCAGACATGGAAGCAACAGAAAAGCCTTCCTTGTCGCAGCGAACGAAACTTCCCAAAAGCACTTCAAAATGTGAATGGGATTCTTTAGAACCTCTTCGATCTCTTCCAGTTTCCATGAGCCTTCCACAGGTTAGTAATCCTTTATGTTTCACTTTCCCGTGAATATCATATGTTACGAGATTTTATTAAACCTTTGCACATTAACTTTTCATCAGTTATGAGTTTTAGTAATTTTAGCATAGTCTTCTAGTAGTCCCCTTTTCATAGGCAATTTAATAGTCACAGTAAATGAAGCCTTTGTTTCTTGACTTTTAACAAAACGATTAAAGGGAAACACAGAAACATATTTCAGTACTCTCTATCTGTTTACCAGATATCAAGAAGTTATTACAAAACTTCATCATAACCAATAGCTACTATTTTTAACCAAAGAAGTAGAATTAGAAGTTTTGCAGTCGCTGAGTGTAGCTTAATATACGGCAGCAATTTTATCTCGAGAAGAGAAAGGAAAATTAGCTGGGTGGTCGCGGGGTAAAGATTGAAAATTCGAGAAACGTTCACGGTTTGGAATTAAAACAAAAAATTTTGTACAAGATTTCGCGATCGAGAACTAATACGATTGTATTTTAGATGAAAGAAGGAATGTCGTCGAGAAACGATGTAGTAACACAAAAAACTAGAAGTTAAATAAATGTCATGAAACTCTTAGTAGCATTTTTAACTGAAATTCACATTGACAAAGAAATCAAATTTTTAAACATTTTCAATATCGTTATTTTAAACCGAAATTGCAATTTAATTAGAAAATGCATTTTATGCATAATGTTAATCGTACACAAATTCTTTTCATTTAAAAGTACATTTTAAAAAATGTCTTATGTGGACACCACGTGACTTGTTTGTACGGCCAGTTAAATTATATGCTGTTTTTGATGCCCTTCGTTTATTTTCCCAAATTTCAATTAGATATATATTTCTTATTTAGTAAACTCAATTCTCTCTTCTCGGAAAGGCAAAAACATAATTAAAATTTGTAATACAGAGAAAAACCTAAAACGCACCAAATACAGTTAACAAACACTTTTTGCAATTACAGTTATAGCTTCTATTTCAAAACAAACAATTCAGCCAACGGGCAGGAAGGCCAAACCTTTGGTGTACAAAAGTAAGGTTAACTTTCCTCCTTACCGGACAAAAAGACATTGAAGCTGGTGCACCAACTGACTTAATTCACTATACTACTAAGTGTTTCAAATGTAAACAAATAACGCCACAATTGATCTAGCGCAACTTACTTACACTTCGTGGATAATTCTAACACTACTGCATGCAGATTAACTAAAGCGGAAAAAAAACTTAACAGAAACATCACAACATAATTCAATTACTTTTAAAGTAGAAAATAAGTAATTTACCAATACATGAGAATAAAAAGACAGAGCCCACCAAGCCAACACACACTTACATATATATATATATATATATAGCTAGATTGATAGAGAGATATACACTTTTTGTAAGCCGCTTGCAAAAAAAAAAGGGAGATTCACAACTAAATGCTATAGCAGTCTCATATACAAAACTTCAGTGTTCTACGGCTAATCGTTTTTAAGTTATGCGAGATACATACGTACATACAGACGTCACAAAAAGTCAAAAAAGTCCCTTTTGAAGCCATTTTGAATTAATTTTACAATCCGTTTTGGGAAAAAACCGTCCTTTTTTCTGTCCCTACGTGGAGATATGCCCGCCCCTCAAGCCACGAAGGAAGACTTATGGTAATTTATAAGGAAACGACATTTTCTTCTAGTTCCATAAATCTAGTAAAACATCTGGTGATTCTGATTAATTCAAGTAATACAAATAATTCCGATAAATTATGATTTGGCTTTTTAAACAGGGTTACTTTTGCGGATATTCTAGAGGAAACTAATATAAAAATTACTTAAATGTTGAAATAATGTAACAGCTATAATAGGAAATTAAAAGCCATAGAAAAAATTTAAAGGATTTATTTAACGCTTACGTAAGCATCTGGTAAAAGCCAAATATTAGAAACATCTAAAATTCGCTAGCTTAATGCAGAGATTAAAAATCCCTAGCCTAGTTCGTTAGATTTCGTTTTGTTAAGTTTACGATATGCATAGTATAAAATAAAAAATATTGCGAAGTAATTTTAATAAATGCGGTAAAATGACCCATTTAAAAAAAAGGTTGACTTAAGGTCCATTTAGGAATGCACTATCATAATATCGAATATAAGTAAAAGTTCTAACTCCACATCGATTAGCAACAACGCATATTTATAAGTGAGATTATTTATATAAAAACAGTAACACTTCTTAGAAGTATTACAAAAATCTAATGAGGGGTTAACTTCGCACAAAACATTGCGATTGCATACAAACAAATTTGTTGATCAGAAACGTCTAATCCGGTGGTCTTAAATGCCTCGGTAAAAAATAGAGTTCTTGGCGGAGAGGGATTAATTTTGTATCACGTTTCTTTCGTATCTAAAATGTATCAATTATATTTTTCTTTTTGATATTTGTGTAAGCAACTCTCGGTTAGATGTTTGGAACTTTGCCAGACTCCCGTCAGAGTTCTAGGACGAAGACAAGCATTTGCCGTTCGCATTAAAACTGCAAGCTCTTTCCATTTGTAAACACAGCAGTTATTCTGCGGGAAAGAATTGATTCTCATTCGACAAAAATTCGGCGGAAGCAGAAGTTTCCTGTTTGCTTTCTCATCTTAATATTTTTAGGCGGGAATTTCAGCTGTTGTATAGCTGACCATCCCCCCCCCGATGATAGGTCACAGTCAACAATGACCTTACGTTACTTTACGATATCATAAGGAAATGTAACAGTTCGAAAACATCATTATCTTGCATATATGTTCAAGCGTGCGCAGAGTATTGCCATTCGACAAAACATAAGGTACCTAATTTATGGTTCAAATTTAATGAGGCTCGAACAGTTTAAGAAACAAGAGATTTAAGAGTAATAAACGAGATTTTTAATAATTCAATTTTTTAATTATCTAAGAATTCAACGAATTAATACATTTTTTAAATATTAAATTTACTTTTTATCAAACAGATAATTCTGATAAACATTTTCAGCATTATTTTAATTATTAGAAGATTATTTTCGTGTTATATATTATGTAGATAGTTGAAAACCACTTGATTTTCTTTACTCCCGACTCCCTTGTTTAAAAAATCTTTATTGGAATCCATCTGAAAACTTGTTGAGGCATTACGTTACGTTGCATTACGTCGCGTTAATGGGAATAATAGATTTAAGCCACGAGCTTCGCTAGATTTTTGTCACTGCATGGCAATGTGTCTTACGCTGCAGACTGTCACGTTGCATATTGGCTTACAATAAATTCTTTTTACTTCGTTGTACAAAATAAAGGAAGTTTTGTAATCGCGAAAAATTTCAGGTATCATATTTCAACGAAAATATTCATTTTGACCACGAACCCATTTGAACAATGTTTTTGCTAACGTCAGTACGTACTGACAGAATAAAAGACTTTATTCCAAAACGGATAATAAAGTGGATTTAAAATGAATTCAGAAAAGACTTTTTTCTTGAAGTCCGTAAGTACGACTGGATGTATTTCGCAGAACTAAGAAATGAGTAGCCGTAGAACGTTGAAATTTTGTATAGGGGACTGCTATAACATCTAGTTGTCCTCCTCGCTTTTTGGTTGCAGTCGGCCGCACCAAAAGTATATAAATGTATGTTTATATATACCCACTCTGTTACTCGGATCCGTGAGCTCAATTTTTTTTATTCTTATACTAGCCGCTATGCGGCCAGCCTTCGTCTGGCTTTTTAAACGTACCGGAAAAATGCCTAAAAGACACACATGGCCGCGTAAGGTCTTTCAACTTTTTTCTATTTGTTAAGATTTCAACCCTCCTTTGTATACGGCCCTGATGTATCTCCAGAAAAACATATACATCTTGAATTTTTAGCAAATTAATTGCATGAGATGTGCATCAAACATTTGCTAAAGCATAATTTATATCCCCGTTCTTAAGCACTACCATGACAACATAAAAAATTATATAAAAATTCTACAATAAAATTAAAATTTTTTAAACATTTTCTTACTCGATAGTTTGAATGATCCTTTTTCTGAAATTTTGAAATGTTATGATACTTTACATAATCTTCTGAGGAAATGTGTCAGCAGTCACATCGCAGCCATTTAACTTGTATAAAATATTACAATGAAATAAGCAACATCCCTTGATACAAATGTTAATTATCCTAATAAAGTAATTAAACAATTTACCGTTGCAAAAAGAAACAACTTTTTAATTTCTTAAACTTTTCAGTCTCTTAAAAACAGTAACATAAGAAATACGATGAAAAATTGTTGCCAAACCGAAATTTTTAAAAGAATGAAACTATTCAAAATGATGCAATTTCATCAAAAATCTATCAACAACAATAAGAAAGGAAAATTGTTGCCAAAACTACATTTTAAAATATCTCAGATGTGAGAAGTGTATTCGGAAGCTTCATTTAAAAAATTTTAAAAAAATACAAAATATTATTATTTTTCCAAAATTCTTTTTTTAAAAGGAGTCGAAAGGATTAAAGTTCTGCTGAAAAGGTGTTAAGCTCACCTTTCTAAATAAATTCGTATTTAATCGATTTATTGAAATACGAAATTTATTTTAAGTTCGTAAAATAGCTAAGTGCCTATGCTTCACGACGATGTAAAAAAATGTATAGAGTGAAATCTTGCTTTCCTGTAGCCCATTATGTCTCAAAATGACGCGATTTGGTCACAAAACATAAAATAAAAAAAATTCTAATTCGAATTTCGAAAAAATCGCTTCGAGGTACTCTGGCTCTTGTGTAGATACACCTATGTACCAAATTTCGTGGCCCTGGGTCTATTAGCTTACTCGCAACACGAACGAAAAAAACACACACACACACAGACTCTTTGTTTTATTATATGTAGAGATGTTGGTAAATTGCGTATTTTTTGCTTTAAAATTGATTGAATTATGTTCTTCTTATGTCCCGTATAAGGTTTTTATGCTTTATTTAATCCGCATGCAATAGCTGTAGAATTATTAGTACTTTAAAAGTTTATAGGCACTAGGCCTGACGAGGCCGCCATTTATTTACTTTTGAAACTCTTAGTACAATAGTGAGTTAAGTCAGTTGATGCACCAACTTCAGCATCATTTGCACGGTGGGGCTAAAAGTTAATTTATATTTTGTGCATCAAAAATTCTGTGTTCATGCCCGCTGGCCGAATTACTTGTTTTCTCCTAGAAAAGTCTAACTTTAATTGCAAAAATTGTTTTTTAAACTATTTTTAACTGCATTTGGTGTTTTAGGTTTTTCTGTATTTTGCAATTTTTAATGAAGGTATTTTGAGTTTTTATGTATATTGCTTTGCCGCAAAGTGAGAACTGAATTGATTGAACCCGAAATATCTCTTATTAAGTTCGAAGTTCGAAAGTTTAAATGTAGTGCAGCAAAAATTGTGTATATTTTAATAGGTCGTACAAGGAAGTCTGTGGTGCGTACATCAGATATTTTACTATAAGTTATCCATCATGCCTCAACTAAATTAATTCCATTTTAAATAAATGTATCTTATACACTTTTTATCTTTTAGTATTACTTTTAACATTTATAAAGCTACGCTTAGTGCTTGTGTAGAGTCATTAGTATATTTTGAAAACAGGCGAGATGTGAACAATAAAGCAATACTTTCGCCGGAGCTCGAACCACGGACCTCTCGTATACGCGTTGAGCGTGCTCATCACTACACCACGAAGGCATGCGAAGAAGGCGGGAAAAATACCTTATACAGCATTTATGTATACCTTATACTTGTATAGTTACTTTTAGATATGGGTAGGGTACGCGAGTGCTAAGTGCCTAAGGGAACCGATTCGTTTTTGAGCTACAATTTGAATAATTTTGTTGGAACAGTGAGAAGTAACGCAGATTTTCTGGAGCTCAAAGATGAGTGCTTCTAACTCCCATCTTCTCCGCGGTAAACTATACATTTAAAATGTTGCCTTTTTTTAGCACTTCAAAGAAGATTATTATTAATTTTGATAAAAATCTCCTACGCCATAAATACATATTGTTTCTAATCGACGATGACTAAAACGTTTAATTTATTTTAGTATAGCATATTATAAAGTACTATAGAATACGACGTATATGTCATTTCTTCCGGATTTTTAAACAGCATCATTTTTTAGTGTTGTAAATAAAATTGTTTTCATAATACATCAACTGCCGGCGAGCCGGAATAGTGGTTAGTGACACTGACTGCGTCAGCGATGAGCTCGGGTTCGAATCCCGCAAAAGGCATTGGTGTAACTCTCCGTCGCTTCATAAGAGGCAGCGGTGCTCACCCATCAGGTGCTTCCAAAAAGAAATGGCCACCACTTCCGGCCCTTGTAGTGGCACAACGCTAATAGCCCATAAATAAAGTGGCCGGCTGTTTAAGAAAAAAAAACCTCAAAGCTTTCAGATGTTATATTACGCCTAAAGGGGTGTTTTTTTAATGTTTCGTGTGTTACCTTCATTTATTAAATATCATGTTATTCGCACTTAAACGATAAAATTCAATCCAACAGCAATATCGCAAAATATTTAAAAGAGCATATCTTTAGAATTTCCGACACACAGTCTCGGGCGATAGTGATAAAATGTTTTTTCCCCGTACAGTGTTGCCATTGCTCGCTTTGAAATCGTTCAGTTTGTTAAACAAAAATTCGTTAAAGTTCTACAAAATATGAAATAGATAATAAAACAAATTCGAAATTCAAAATTCAGGCTTCCGAATGCCATATTCGGGTGGAGACGTATGTTATTCAAAACTGGATGACTCTAGGTACCATTGTTTTATCACAATGCGAGAAACATATATACATTTATGCAGATTCTTCATTATTTAATTTCTCTGAATATAATACAGGGCGATAATATTTCGTGGCAACAATTTCAAAAGTGATTCAACGATTTTAGTGATTCGACGCAAAATGCCCTGCGGAGACTAATTGCCCTTCTGAATAACATCCCTTTGGGCTAAAAATGTAAACAAACTTTTTTTAATCTTAAAAACTTTAATTTATAATTCTTTTTTTCCGCTTTAAATTCGTCGTTTATAGTAAATCGACGCAAAATGCCAAAACGAAATTAATAACCCTTCTGAGCTAACGCTCTTTTGGGCTAATCGAATGCAAAATTTCTAACTGTATCTCTTGAAAACGCTACCGACTACATCCAGAACAAAATGGAATGTTTAATATTATGAATTTTGACAATATCATATAGATTACAAAGTTCTTTTCGTATATTTTTTTTTATTTATTAATTATTCAAGTGATAAGTTTCCTATTTAGTATGTCGATATAATTTTCTATTTATACTATTTTCCTCTCGAAACATAAACGAAGAAACGAGTGCCAGAGCTTTCTGAGTTAAAATTCTTTTTGAGTCGAGTTTTCATTTCGGTCAATTATCAAGATTCAGTTTTATGGGTTGGCAAGCTATATGGGAGAAGAAAATAGAGATGTTTGTGTGTATTTTACGTACATTTTTTAATTTGAAAAACGGTTCGAAATTTTCAGTAGTAAACTTTTCTTTGAGATCTTAGATCATAATGTGGAGTTTTCAGTTTGAAGGTTTTTATTAGTGTTATTTGAGAATTTGAATTTGGCAGACCAGCTGTCTTCTCTGATCTAGTTAAATAGAGGACTATGAGTTATTTTAAGGGAATAGCCTTGGTGTCATATTAAACGCTAGTAAACATTTGAAGGTCGTATTTCCATTTCTGTTTAATTGATTGCTCGATGTCCTCTGATAACAACCATAAGAAGTGAGCGAGGGGAACAAATGTGTAAAAAAATTCATGACGATTATTTTTTTCTTTCATTTGTGCTGTACATTTTATTCAACTACTGTTTATATATTGCGCGGGAGAAGGCAGCGTAAACATATTCTTTTTTCCGCTCGCTTCCGCAAATAAATGACCTTCAATCTTTTGTTTGTAGTAAAAGGGTGCTAAACTGTTTTCTTTCCGTGCAACGTTTCCGAGAATTCGTTGGTTGTTTTTGTTATTGAAATCTAAATTGTCGCAAATTATGCAACTAGGGACCTAACAGCGATAATTTAGCTGCACATAAAGGTGAAATTCAAACAATTTTATTAGAAACTCTGCAGTCAGACTTCTTTGTAAGTTGTAGAGCCATTAGGTATTTTTGGGGAAGCAGGAGTTAAGGACCAATGCCCTCGCCGGGACTCGAACCACGGGCCGAATACGCGCCGAGCATTCTGACCAATACACCACAAAGGCATGCGAAGCAGGCGGGAGAAATACCTTTTAAAGTAAAGGAAGTACAGTAATTATACTTAAAAGAAATTAAATAATGAAGAATCTGCATATGTTTCTTGGATTGTGATAAAACAACGGTACCTAGAGATATCAAAATTTGAATAACGTAGTTCTCCACTCGAATATGGACATCTGGAAGCCCAAATTTGGAATTAGTTGTACTATCTATTTCATATTTTTTTAAAACTTTAACGAATTTTTGATTAACAAACTCTACGATTTGAAAGCGAGCAATGGTAACACTGTACCGAGGAAAAAAATATATTTTTATTTCCAGGGCGCGAGACTGTGTATCAGAAATTCTAAAAAATATGCTCTTCTAAATTATTTTGTGATATTGCTGTTGAAGTGAATTTTATGGTTTAAGTGTGAAAAACATGGTAGTAAATAAAGGTAACACAGAAAATGCTAACAAAAGGCCCCTTTGGGCGTAATATAAAATGCGAAAGCTGTTAGATTTTTTTTCTCTTGACGTCTGTAAGCACGGACAAAAAAAACGACTTTTTCTTTTCCAAAACGATTGTAAAATGGATTTTTTTTGGTCACGTCTGTACGTAAGTGCGTACGTCTCTCTATATATAATGAGTTGTTGGTGATTTAATGGAAAGAGACTAATTCCCTTTGAAAAGTCAGAATCTTCGTATGGAATCAGCAATAATTTTTCTTGTAAAATTTTTTAAATATTTTTACATGTACAAATTTTTTATTACATGTAATACATATAGTTTTTCCTTTCCTCAGTGCGCGCTACCTTTAAGGAGTTTCGCACTTTTATAAATCTCCCACCATTTCAAATATTTTCATATAATAATTAATATTTTCTTATCATTTCTAAGAGATAATCAAATTGAATTTAATGATTAAAATTTATATATATAATCATAATTAAAGGTTAATATTTCTTTATAGATGTTACTTAAAAATTACGAATTTGTAAACTGGAATTTATGAGACTTATTTAGACTTTATTTAGACTTCAAATTGTAATTCTTTTTCTTTATTGGCTTATTTAATTTTACTTTGAAATATAGGAATTATAATAGGAGTATTCCCCTTTAGTTATGATTATATTTGATTAAATCGTTGCATTGTAGGCTCAGGAAGCTTAATAGTCCTACCTTACATATATATGCAAAATATAGAGGAATACGATGGCTTTGCTCTACGCGAACAGGTAACCTCTAATTAACTTTCCGTATTTTGAGTTACTTGTTACCTTTTGTGTTAAACCGAAAGTACTGTCTTTTTTAAGCATGAGTCCGTGCTATCTATAAAATATATTGAGTTAATAAACGGTTCTTTACATCCTTCTCTGGATGTTATCGTACTTAAGGATAATTCCTATACAGTCTAATAGGATCTCATTAACTGATGTTCACTATAAACAGACATTATAATAAGTAATGACATTTTTGTGGCTCCCTCTAGAGCATGAATATTATTTCAAGGCTTTCACAAAGGTAGAAAGATACGTATGCAAAAATAGATAATTGAGTAATCTCTGTTCTAGTTATAAAGTTGCATACCCTGCTCATCAAACTGGTGCGTGACATTGCTGCTTTTAAGCTTTACGAGATATTAAAAAGTGAAATAGACATTAATTGTACTAATAATTAAGATGCAGCGTATTATAATATAAATCTGCATTAATGCAGCTAAACCTATTGCATAATTTTGGTACAAAACTATGCAGAAGTGAGACGTGTGAGGCAGTTTATAGCAAGTGAAAATTTAGAGGGTTTCAGAATTAAAATGCAATATATTGAATGTTGATCTGAGTGTGATAACAATATTCAGAAAGCACAATTTTGAAAGTTTATTGTATTTTTTATTTACTGAATATTTGACGCCTTGTTTAATATTTATACCGACAGATGCCTTCAGTGGTGGAAGATTTCTCTTCTGAATCTCCAACTTCTTCGGATGATATTAGTCCTCCACCATCCTACAATGACGTCGTGGGAGCCGAAGAAGAAGAGAGATTTGCCTTCCTTCGTCCCCCTCCGGTGTCCCAAAATATTGTGTCATCTAGACCAAAGAAATCATCTAGCTACGTATTCCGGTCGGATATAGTTCGGCCATTTTATCGGCAGGACATACTCTATAGCGCCAGTTTGCTTAACTTACCAGAATATAAGAAGTCCTGTCAAGACCTCCAGCTGTATTCCGAAAGCGTGACGAAGATTCCTGCCGTTAGGGAGGAAGATGGACATTGCCTTTCTCCTGCTATGAAAGAGACTTTCAGGCAAATGCTGGACTTGTCTCTTCTCAGAAGTCCAACATTTTTGTTACTTGGTGCAGGAGGTTTCCTGACTTTAGCTGGTCTTTTCGTGCCTTTTATGTTCATCGTAGACATGGCGGTCCAACAAGGGATCTCCCTGGAAGACGCCACCTATTTCTTACCTGTGATTGGATTGACCAATACCGTGGGGCGAGTGCTTTGTGGATGGATATCCGATAGGCCGTCTTTCAATGCTTTGACAATTAACAATGCAGCGCTGGTTGTTGCAGGACTGGCCACGGCGCTAAGTTCGTGCCTCGATTCCATTGCATTGCTGATGGCATATAGTGCGATATTCGGATTTGCGGTGGGTAAGTATTACTTTATCTAAATGCAATATTTTTTCTTTCTCTTTGTTGAAATCTATACTTTACTATGTCACGAGGGTGGTTTCAAAGTTTCCTGTCAACAGCGTACCGAAACGCTTTGCTTTTGCGCCATTGATTAGACAGCTGGTTTAAAATGCATATTTCATTCCTTACGTCCAGTCAATGGGAATAAATATATGTCCGTTCTCTCGTAGTAAGATAAGAGCGATGAGATGATGAGCTGCAGAAAGCTGAAGTATAGCATGTTATAAGAGAACAGATGTGAAGACATACACATAACTGCATAAAAAATAAGCACCCAAATAAATATTAATATTGGACAATTCATTATTGGCCATCCTACAGTCTTGTGGAACTTTTTACCATGTTTCTATACCTGCTGCAGGTGTGTTAACATCCTAGGTTTAGAGAGTTTACATACCCGACAGTATATTAGTACTGTAGGATATGTAATAATAGTTTCCCCAATTTTACAAAAATAAAGCTTTCTCATTGGTTTGGTTGATTATGGCAAAACAAGAAAGAGCTATCTGCCTAAGAAAAAGGATTCCTTCGTGGAGGACTTTCTGAGGGAAATTGTATCCTATTCACGTTTCGTTTGCAAAAAACCACGAGATTCGAATCCAAGACGAAATACCAGTGTTCAGTAGCTTTACCGCTCGACCACTGCTGAGCATTAGCATTTCCTAATTGAAAATAGCGTAAAGCAAAGAAGCTGTTACCTTCAATTTACAACGAGAAAAGCTTCAAGCGAGACCAGATCTTTATAAAGAAAACGAAACAGGAAAAATTGTGACTGTTTCATTTAATCTAATTTTTTTCCCACCAGCGTCAAAAAATATCTTTCTTTTCCGTATTACAGTCACTTTTAAAGTACCAAGTCTGACAGTTTTACAAAGAATTGTATAATCTATCTATTTCATAATTGTTGTTAAATATGCACTTTTTCAACAACTTAAGCTTACTAATGGCTAAATGAACAAATACTGTTAATTCGATTCGAGTTCGAATCATGACGAAATTGGCGGCTAGCTTCATGAACGTTTCCGTGATTTTCCACCAAGCGCATTCAGTACTGCACAAGACTGCTGTAGATATTGGTAGTTCAACCCGGATTCAAATCCCTGAAAATGTATCAACTGAAGGATAGTTCTTGTGTTTTTCCCTATGTGTAAAGTGAGTAGTAGCCGGTTTTCTTTAAAATACCCTTAATGAAAGCATCTCGATCCTTATGAAAAACGTTCTTGAGTAGTTTGCCATAATCCATTCGTAGTTTTCACAGTGTGTAAGTTTCCTTCATAAAGTCTTCCACGAAGACATTCCTTCCTTTAGGCAGAGATCCCTTGCGTGTTTTACAGTAATCATATCCTCAGCAATGTAGATTCATGTTTACAAATTTGAAGTAGTATTAACCGTTCAAATTTAATTCAAAAGCAAGAGTGTGCCGATTATTATTTAAATGTTAATTTTGTAATGTTGATTTATTCATGCCATTTCTTCAATAATTATCATAATATGACGTGGTGGTTAAAAACTAAATCAGCATTGATTAAAATTTCAATATTTCTCAGTTTAAAACTTAGACTAGGGTGCTTTCTTCTAGATTTTAAGACCGTCTGGTCTAGTGGGTAAGTGCGTAAAACCATTGAATACACTCCTCCACTATGGGTTCTGTCTGGCAAATAAACCTAATGTTCTTTAACATAGTGCAATAAATCCATTGCAGTCCAATTAATATCATCTGCTTTGAAACAATTACTTTCGAAATACGTTCACGTAACATTTGGATAGAACTTACATCGGAATTTGACTATATAATGAAAGACAACCAAAATTCTTTGCAAAATAATAATTCTGCAGCTATCGACCGCGCCATACCAAGTCCTCGAATCTACAAAACCATAATTTCGAGATCCCAAACGTGTGTTTGCTTTTCTGTATAAATTGTGACAACTGCCAATAATGAACCGAAGGTACTGGAGACCGAAAGACAGAGTGGAGGAAGAACTCGTGACACAAAATGTCATTTGGTTTTTCTTATTTTCGGGTCCACTATTTCTGCATTATAAATGACAACTGCCAAACCTCCATCTGAACTGACGAGCTGAGCATGATCCAAAATGGATAGTTAAGCCGTTATTTTGACTATTCGAAACTAAACTTGTGACAGGAGAATAACTTACAAGAATTTTGCATTTGAATAGAAAACATGCAATTGTTTAGTATTTTTTGTTACCAAATGAATTTCTAGTGTGTCTTGACGACAATAGATGGCGCTATCTCCTCATTATTCATTTATGTTGGCTATGGCAAAGAACGTGCAAAGTATATAATGTATTATATTCTTTTTTAATGCTACTGTGCTTTGGAGTGAAATCTGCGACTAAAAATTTTGTGCCGTTATTTGGACGGTCTTTCTTCTATTTTAAAGTATTATTGTTAATAAAGTAGTAATATAGTCCTTTAGTGTGCATTTAATTCCTAACTACCAATGTAACAGTAAAATTATTAGTTTAATATCGCGGTTTACAAAATTGCATCGAAATAACAGTTACTGACTTTACTATCAATAGCTTGGTCCATCTTCATGACTAAAATTGATGCAATATTTTTGTCTTTTCGAAGGTTGTTTTGCCACACTACGCTCGATAGTCATCGTTGAATTGTTGGGCTTGGACAAGCTTACGAATGCCTTCGGTCTCTTGTTGCTGTTCCAAGGACTGGCATCGATGATTGGAGCTCCAGTGGCAGGTGCGTATCATTGATTCCTAATAGCAAAACTAGTGAACGACTTAAAAATTTAGACGAAATAGTCGCTTTCAATCATCGGTGTCTCATCCTGAGATTAAATGTATTTTGATACCTCTGACCTTTGAACTGTTGTCAATACCACGTTACAATTCGAGACCAGTTTTCACCTTCAAAGGCCGTTCATATTAGGGCATAACAATTACAGGTGGCATGTGCAAAAGTTTGGTGCAAACATATTGCTGCGTTCTCTGAAATAATCAGCAACACAGCCTGCAGGCTATTAGGTTATAACTGTGAAGACAGCTTCACGGCAAAGTACTAAAGTGCAGCTTCCAACTCGATCGATCACTCTCGAGCTAATCTCTGGACTCAAGACACTACTATTCAACTCAACATACTACTCCACTCTGCGTACCGGCAAGGTATATATGGCTTTTGACTTGCCTTTGGGAACATTCTCGGAAGAACCGGCAAAAATTCGTTCTAGCGTGTTCTCGTTCAGTGTATGGCATATCGCCAAATGGGCCATTACGCACTAAATCTGGCAACCCGGCCTTACTTTTCAGGTTTCTGGCAACCCTAAAACCGCTTTGCGGGGAAGTATCTTACCGCAGCTGGGCATTTCGCAACAGTATCTTCGTTATACCTCAAAAGAAAGTTTAAGACTTAGGCATAAGAATTGAAATTTCCCAATTTTATGTTAAGGCTGCCAAAAGAAAGAGAAACTAATCAATCGCAGTGATACACCTTATGTCCATCAGTGGTTAGCCATTACAATTTAGACCACTAGCCATTTCCAACTATTTGTGAAGATTTCTAATACTAGTCACGTTCTTTTTTGGTGAAATGGAACAGTCTTCAATAGCAAATGTTCATTTTAGACCACTGTTCAAATTCAGATGTCGTTCACTAAATGCCATGATCATTAGGTGGCATAAACAGAACTTCATGCTTAGGTAATAAATCTGCTTATATCGTAAATAGAAGTTTAGACTTGACAGGTCTATATCTTACGCTATATAGAACGAACCAAGGTAAAACAATTTCCATATTTATTTATTGACATTTTTAGTGCATTTTTAGTAGTAATTTTATTATTGCTCGTGTTTGTTAGCTACGAAAGCGATTCTATTAATAGTAATACGGAATTACGAAAAAAAATAAAATTGTACATTGAATTAAAAAGAAGGGGGGACACTTCTACATCGCTCATTCTACTTGGCGATTGACGAAATTCAACTTGCTTTTTCATGCCTCGAAAGCGCTACTTAAGATATATATTAAATTTTCATATAAGGTTTTTCTAATATACGTATTTTGAAATAAAATCGGACTTTTTCTGAAATGAAATGCCGATTTTTTCCATATCTTGATTCGACGACCCAAATTGTAGCTAAAAACGAATTTTGTAAAATTTGGTGAGAAACTTACCGAATAATTCCAAAATACAATTTGGTGCAATTTTTTTCACTTTTCGCCAAGAATAATTAATTTAGTTGTCGAAATTCTAAGTTTATGCTACCCTTTTCGCTTTCTGTTTCATTCTGAATGTGCAGAAAAAAGATTTCTCATTGCTTCTTCCTTGAAAATATTTTTATTTTATTTTTTAATCCTAGTAGATATTTTTAGGTTTTTTTTTCCTTTTTGAAGTATTTTATTTTAATTATTTGTTTTGCCACAGTTAATCTGAAAGTTTAGTGATTCGGATTGTATACTGTAAGCACGTTTATTCATATAAATGCGTGTTTCTTCATTTGATTTTATTTATTTGATTAGCATTTCTTTTGCAAATATAATTTGCGACCCAGCATTCACGGCGATGCCTTTGAAAACTGTATATTACATTGAAAGAGAAATATTGTATAATATCGTAAAGCCCTATTAATAGTTCTTCCGATTGGCCGTTCAGAAAAGATATATGAATGAGAAAGATGCATACTCTCCATTTTCATTTCATACACATGCAAAAAGTATTTCACAGTTCTTTCACTGTGCCATTGTTTTACACAATTTTATCATCCTACATTTAGTTTGCTAAAATATCTATACTTCTTAATAAATTTAAATTTTTTATTTTTTAAATCCCAAGAATCAAATAGCATCACATAAAAAAGATTAAATTCTAAATTTTATGCAAGTAAATACTGAAAGATTATCTGAAAGGGCTCAGATTTTTAACGGTTGAAAGGTTTGTTAAAGTTTTTCTACGCTGTCCCTGAGCTGGCAGTCTACGACTAACCCATTTCTTTTTGTCTTTTTAGCTTTATTATTAAGTATAAGATTTTTCGCACTTACGCCATACACGCAAAATTACAAATATTTTAAAATCAGCATGTATTTAGAATTCCCGGTGAAATGTTAAGTGTTTGTATGCATATTTTTTGTCAGTCTTTTCTTTTTTTGTCAGTTTGTTTTATCAATATGCAGTTTTCTTAATAAGACAGCTTTAAAAAATTTTCTGTTTTTTTTGTGTGCTAAATTTATTAATTAAAATCATGTTCTTCTCTCTTACCCCACATAAAATTCAGTTAAATAACAAAATCTCAAAATATTTAAAAACAGCATGTCTTTAGAGTTTCCGATCTACAGATCTACAGTGTTTCCGATACAGTCTCGCGCTCTGGAGATAAAACTGTTTTAATGTGTACAGTGTTGACACTGCTCGTTTTGAAATCGTTGAATTTGAAAACTCATTAAAGTTTTACAAACTACGAAAAATAAAATTCAAAATTCGGCTTTCTAGGCGCACATTATCGATTGGAAGACTACATCATTCAAAATTGGATGGCCTAGGTACCGCTGGTTTTTCACAGTGCGAGAAACATGCACACATTCATTAAGTATCTTCACTATTTAATTTCTTTAAAAGTAACAGAGGGCAATAATATTTCATGTCAACAATTTGAAAAGTGATTCAGACATTTAAAGTGATACCCCATCCTTCGTAAAGCTCATCTTTAAAATTCTTCTTATGTCTCTGGTTACGGTTGTTGTTGTCTTGTCCATGAATGTCATGGAAGAATGGTTGCCATAGTCTCAAGGAGGCTGGACTTATTACTTCGGACGTTCACTTTGCTGAGATTGTTTACTGTACCACAATTACAACAAACGCAGCCAAACTTTTTTTCCAACAAGATTATACCTCTGTCATTGGCCTACTCAAGAGCATGATTTCCTTGATGAAATATTCGCAGTTCAATGAATTGGTAGAGGGGGACCAGTTTCATGGCCATCTCGTTTTACGGACGTCACATTACGTGACTTATTTTCTGGGGATACCCGAAAAACCATTTATGCTGCAGAGATTCGCAGCATCCAAGAATTAAAAAATAGAATCGCTACAGAAATGACTACCGTGGCTCCATAAATGTTTAATAAAGTCGAGAGGGAAATTGAGAACAGACTTGATATTCTCCGAGCAATTAACGGTGTTCATGTTGAAGTGCATTAATAAAAAATTCAGTTTTTTCGCCTTTCTCTTATTTTGTATTATTAGTCCAAAGGGATTTAGTCCCGAAGGACTATTACTTTCGTTATGCGATTTTGCGTTGATTCACTCTGAATGCCCGATTCACTTTTCAAATTGTTGCCACTAAATGTTATCGCTCTGCATTAAAGTTTAAAAAATGAAAAATCTGCATAAATATATGCATGTTATTATTAGTTTTTTTTTTGACGTAGCTTTCTCTTCAAAAATCGTCTGCGTGCGTTGCACGGGAAAATAAAAAGGAATTTTAATTACAGTTCTAAATAAATAGCCAAATAAATGTGAAATTAGTAACAATATTCTCTAAAACTTTAACGAATTTTTCATTAACAAACTCAAAGATTTCAAAGCCAGCAATACCAACGTTGTACAGAAAAACATTTTTATCTCCAGCGCGTGAGAGCGTGTACCGAAATTTCTAAAGATATGCTCAATTTAAAATTATTTTGCGATATTGCTGTTGAACTGAATTTTATGGTTTAAGTGCGAAGAACATGGTATTTAACAAATAAAGGTAACACACAGAATGTTAAATAAACGTCCCTTTGGACGTAATTTAAAATCTGAAACATTTCAGATTTTTTTAGTTTTTTTTAAAACATATCTTCATCGGTGAATAAATTATGGACATCCTGTATCTGTATGCTGTAGTAAAAGTAATTAATCCGTTGGTTATGGCAGTTACTACGACAAAATACATGTACATAGTACGATATAAGTGATTAATCCTTTGATTATGCATATTTACCAATTGTTACGCATCATCACCAATTTTTTTGGTGAATTTGTGATATTTATTTTATATGTTATGAATTAACCTTACTTAGGATTGTAACGTCTTTTGCGCTTGGCTAACATAAACTGAACTCGAAGTTAGGCGACTGTTTAGAGAATAATCCCTAAGTCTTAAGTTCCTAAGTGTTGTAAGGAACCCTTTATTAACTCAAATACAGTTCACAGATGGCACCAACTCGTGCTTACAAAAGCCAACATTTTAAACGTAACTCAAAAGCTAGTAAATAACTTAAAATTAAATGAAGATAAGTTTAGCCCAACGGCTTCACAGGTTAACTATCGCACAATCAAACTGGCTTCACACGTTAACTGCCGCGCAATCAAACTGACTTCACATGTTAACTATCGCACGATCAAAAGCACTGGCTCTGATTCCCAAAGTCGGCGTAAACAAGCCTAATGGCAAGAATAGCTGGACGCCACAGAAATCTAATCGCTAGAAAATCAAGCCAGCGACGTGTCCTTCAGGCAGGCAAAACACGCTCTGATTTCTCCTTCCAAAACCTTCCCTTAAATACTAAATTCTTTCTACCTTGTTTGAACACACGCGCGCTAGTCGATTTGCATTCTGACAATAGCGTGTGGGATGAAAGCAAGTCGCTTAAAAAGGGAGTAATTGTTAAGTAAATTAAATAAATCCCCACAAGATAAATCAAATTTATCGGACGTCGTATATAATAGCTCGGTTTGAATGACAGATTTAATAATTAATGCTTTCTTGTCGAAATTACACCACGATATTCTCGTCGAAAATCGAATGTATCGATTTTATTTTAATGAGATTTGTTCAATTTAATTTATTAATTTATGTATTTTCCTTAACAAATTCTTTTATACTATTATATATAAATCTAATATTAAGCTGAAGCAATTTTTATCTTAATTGTATTCATTAGATAGTCCTAATATTACTAAAAATTGTGTCTTTGATTCATTTTATTAGAATTTGCCTGAATTATATAAAACAACAAAAAATGGACCCTTCTTATTATATGAAATTTATGAGCTATATTTTTGAAATAATGCAAATATAGCTTTAAAAGTCACATATATCAGCGCTGTTTATTAAGTTTGCTTATGTATTATAAATAATAGCTAGCAAAAGTCAGAACGAAAAATTCTAAGAAATTTAGAAAATTTATGACATTTACCAATATAACTGCTGATTGTGTGAAATAACCAGATTAATGTCACTTTTACTGTAATATATATTCTCAAATCAAGAGCTTGAAGGTTAAGAACGCAGAATTTACCCTCATGTTGGTTAGTGATTATGTGTTACGGAAGACTGGGCATAATCATCGGACTGATCACCTTTACTGTGTTGTATATTTCTCATCACAAATTAACAGTTTTGAAAACTTTAAAACACAACCTGTTTCCCCTGTTGTCAATGCCTTCAGAGAAACACCTCCCATATCTTTCTACGATCTAGATGCATTACAGAAACTGAAACAGTCCTGGGTAAAATAAATTGTTTCAATTTAACGCTCTAAATGTAACTGATTTGAGGAAGAACTTAATCCGTGCATCCGAAATGAAGCGGATATGAAACGCCCATCGCTACTATAAATCACCCTTTACGCTTTAATGGAAAGAGTCCATTATCCGTTTCTTGATTTGTAAATGCTGTTACAGAATCTTTGAATTCGGTTGCACGCATGCCTTAACAAAATATGAGCAATGTGTGAATTAGTCTACAGCCGTTTTAAAACAAGCACAAAATCAAACGGTTTCGCGTCAGTTTCATAACATGTGGAATTAAATAAAATCTTTTATTAATTAGGATAACGCTACAGATGTTCATGAAAATTGAAACTTGTATGTATTGCAAATTCAAAAGTATTTTAATTTATATAAGTTATTAAAATTATTTAAATTATTGAGATATATATTAATTGCTCTTAAATCGCTCAAACTGTTAAGAAAAAAGAGAGCATAAGGTATTTCTTCCGCCTTCTTTAACATGCCTTCGTCGTGTAATGGCCAGCACGCTTAGTGTGTATTCGAGAGGTCGAGGTTTGAGACTCGGCGAAGGCATTGTTCATTTTCCGTGTCTCCTGCTTCAAAGTAGCCTAACAAATCTACAGTGGCGCCAGAACTAAAACCGGTGGTGGATAATGATTTTCCTCCACCAGGATTTGGCGAATGTTTCCTCTGATCCCCAGTCACCTTTTAAAAGTGGGAGTATATAAGGTATTTCTCCCGCCTTTTTAGCATGCCTTCGTCGTGTAATGGCCAGGACACTCGGCGCGTATCGCGAGGTCCGAAGTTCGAGTCCCGGCGAGGGCATTGCTCATTTTTTCTGTCCCCTGCTTTTAAAAATCCTAAAGTCTCTACAAGAGAATATTAATAATAAAAGAAACAGAAACAAAAATCTCATCTTTGTAGTAGAATATAGATTTGTTTTTTGTTTTTAAAAAAAAAATTTTTTTTGGCTTTTGCATTGTGTTGATTTCAAAGATTTACTTTTGCATTGTGTTTGCCAAATGGTTTGGTTTAGCTGATTACAGCAAAGCACACAAGGGCTATCTGCCTAGCGAGATTGCCTTCGTGAAGGCCTTTCTAAGGAGAACCTTCTACACAAAACATGAAGAAAATCCACGAAACCGGCCACGCAGTCAGCCCGTTTGCCGGTATTCGAACCCTGGACCGAAGTACCAGTTTTCAGCGATTTTACCGCTTGGCCGATGGTGGGCATGAGCTTTGGCAAAATTGTCACAGACAGGCATATTTCTTGGCGATAAATCAGAAGGTACTGGATAGTCGATAAATACCAAAAGTCGCTGCAGAGTGTTATTTTGCTATCGCAGATATGCAAAATTTCAAGAAGATTTGCTCGATAGTGAGGATAAAAATTATTTTCAAAATTTGTTTCGAATAAACGAACTAGCCACACACGTAACTTAACTCATAGAAAAATCAAGTTAAATAAAACCTCGTAAAAGTAAATTCTTCAAGCCAATATTTAATCTTATCTTTCTTTACAGGTATGTTCTACGATGCAACTGGCAGTTATGACGCTCCGTTTTACATAGCTGGAAGTCTAATACTCGTATCAGGAATTATGGGTATTCCGCTGCCATACCTCGCTAGATGGGAGAACAACAAAAGATTCTCTTCCAAAGACCACGTGTCTGCCTCTGTAGAATGCCCTGTTGACGAGTCAAAAGTGTTATCAATGACTGTTTGATAGAAAATACCGAAGCTACCAAGACATTTGGGAAGCTTTCTTTTAGGTAACACTTTAAGTAAAGCTGGGCATTTTAAGCTGGCATCTGCAGTAATGCTATATCATATGTCCATCTCTACAGAAAGCTCCATTGACGCGTCAAAAATGAAATCCGTCACTTTTCGACAGAGGACCATCAGTGCTACGAAGGAGTTTGCAAAATTTACTTTTAAAGGACACTTTAATATAACTCTGGATATTGCGTCCATCTTTATACAATACGTCTTCGACATACCAAAAGGAAACCTTGTGACTGTTTGTTAAAGGACCACTAGTTTTACCAAGACATCTGTAGACTTTACTTTTAGGGAACAATTTGAGATATGTTGGACATTCTAATGTCCTGAATGAAAAGGACAATTCCATCAAAAAACAGAAAAACCATGATGTACGTGGAAGAGTTTCATCATCCACTGATTTTCATATCTGTCATTTGGGACTAATATATCTGTCATGTGCATTGTGTTGTCCTGTAAGACATTCAGTGCTCCGAGTGCTGTTCGACCACGGATAACACTGCCTTTGGTGGCAATCTGCCAGAAGACTGGTGTACAAATAAGTTCTTTTAACCTTGAAATCTCAACATTCCTAGTAAAAAATATGCAAGAGTCTGATCATTTAAAAATAAGTAACATAAAAAATAGCTGCTAAATCTGTGTAGATAGGCAGACAAAGAAAATGGTAACGTAGCGCGGTTAAGTAATTTTCCAAAATTTCTAAATATCACTTTCCCACATCTCGGATAGTCGATTCTCCTAATGGAAACATAAAATAATAAAAAAAATACGAATGGAATCTTATTTGCATGTATCTATTTGTTTGAGAGTTTTATACTATGTTGTTTACCTACGGTTATTAACAATTCGATATTCGAATCAATATTTCGAATATCGAATATTCACTTACAGTTTCAACACCAAATCGGTCGATATTCGCTTACAGTTTTGCAACACCACGTACAGGATATATGTATTTTGTCGATACAAATTAAATTAATGAAGCTGGAAATTTTTTATCGATTCTGCCGATTTAATAATGCAAAATGTCAAAATAGCTAGCAGCTACTTGTATGTAAATAGACCAGTTATATGAATATCTGACTATTTACTGAATAAACTATAACATCTGGCTTTTTTGCAACTTTCCGGAATTTCAAAATGTTCCGTAATTTTTTCAGACATTTTGCCATTGGTGATCGGAATTTTACATTTATAATCTTTTCCTAGTCTTATAAAGATTTAGCAGCTACAATTAAAGGTTACCGTTCCTTTTTCAAAGGCATTAACTTTAGCTTTTCTGAAATTCAAGGTTAAAGGAGCTTTCTTCTTATGTTCTTCCAATAAGTACAGAAGAGCGCATCTGGAAGGATTCAAGAACACTTTTTTAAGATAACAACGTTTTTATAATGTGTTCAATATCGTGTGGCTACTGCATGTGAATAAATCGCCAACAAAACAACTGTCATTCCTCAAGCGTCAATCATATTTATTTAACGAATAAATGTGTGTACAAATGTGTTTGATGTGATATTAATTTATACATATACTTCACACATATGTTACATATGGGTTTATTGGAAAAATCAATCCAAACATATAGAACACCTCAAGTATCACACTAGAACAATGACATATAATAAAAAAGAACAAACATTTAAAGTAAGAATCGGATCAAATGAACATGGGAACAAGAGTAAAATGTTTAAAGAAATGAAAATTTAAACAACAAGAAAAAGAACATAAGAGATGTAGTCTTTAGAAGGAGTTCATGAAAATTCTGGCATTCCAGTATAGTTTGCTTATCGCACCACCTTTCTGAGACGTTCTATCTAGTTCTGGGCATATAAGAAGATGCTCTGCATTCATGATGACCGAATTACAAATTTGGCATTTACTAGATGGAAGGATGCCAATTTTACTAGGATGATGTGCAATCGAAGTCTGTTTGCAGTCTGAAGTTTGCCACAGCCTGTTTACGGGGTTTTTGACAAAACGTTTTCCACGTGTCTTGAATATTAGCCCAAGATTTGCTTATTGATTTTGCTGCCTGGTCATATTTAAGAACATCCATTAATTTCTCAAAAATAGGCTTTTTAAGTGACTCTGGTTAGGTTAGGTTAGGTTATTCAATTATGGCAAAGCACACGAGGGCTATCTGCCTAAAGGGAGGGATGCCTTCGTGGAGGACTTTCTAAGGGAAACTGGCTCGTATACACGTTACACATGGGGAAAACCACGAAAACGCCCATGCAGTCAGCCCGTTCGCGGGATTCGAACCTCGGACCGAACTACCAGTGTTCAGCGTCTTTACCGCTCGGCCGCTGGTGGGCCCTTAAGTGACTCTGGAGGAAATGGTTTGCTGTCTTGTGGCTCAATTGTTCCTCTCTTAGCTAGTCAATCTGCCTTTTCATTACCGTCGATACCTACATATGAAGGGATCCGTTGAAAAACGATTGTTTTGTTGTATTTATAACGAAAGTTCAAGGTTTGTCTTATTTCTGAGATAATCTGGGTATTTGTGTCATGATTTATAACTCCAGCCTGAATGGTTGCTTTGCAATTGAACAGAATAACTGCATTAGAGAAACAATCGATCTTTATCTTGAGGTTTACTAGAGCTAGTGAAACTGCAAAGATCTCTGCATCAAAATTCGACTTGAAGTGATCCCACAGGAATACATTGGAAAAGACTTTACTGTACATACCAGCCCCAGCGTTCTCTTGTATTTTAGAACCATCGGTGTATATTCTAGTCCATTCAGATTCAGGGTATCGTTCATGTAACATACATAGTGTGTTTGCTTTTAGTATTGTATCAGGAATGTTTTCCTTTCCCATTTCATAAACATCTAGCTGGTATCTGATATCAATACATCCCAGGGGATTAATCATGACCTTGTTATAATCTATTGAATTGTTTTCATCTATTTCTTGTAATAATTTCTCACAAGCCTCTAGGGGAGACATTTGGGTCTTCATGGTACTTGGTTTGCATTCGTTTATCCATTGCGCTCTATGCGATTCTTTCATTTCAACGAATGTACCAACTGCTTCTTTCTTGATTTCAGTAGCAATTGGTGGGATGGAAGTATAGCTTTGCATAGCTGTAATCGGGGTAGTTTTCACGCTCCTGTGATGATCCGAAGAGCTTTGCTTTGAGATCTTTCCAAAGAATCAATCTTCCTTGTGTGGTGGAGATTAACACCTCACTCCCATATTTGAAAATAGGTTTAATGTAAGCGTTGTAAGTTAATTTAAGGTAGTCTTGCTTCCCCATTTAGTACCAACTAGCCTTTTTAAAACTGAGGATCTTACTTTTTCTATAGCAGTATTCACATGTTTAGTAAAGTTTAATTTGTTGTCCAGCGCTACACCTAGATATGTGGTATTATTGCTTTTTTGAAGAGTAAGGTTGCCTACTTTTTAATTGTAAACCGTTTTGTTTTTATTTATAATCATATTGTTCTCTTTGTACCAGGTCTACAAGCCTTCAAGCGCATAATTCATTATAATTTCAATTTTTTACTTTGGTCTCAATATTTTCTGGAATTTTCTGCTTTTGTCCAACAACATCGTCTGTGAACATACAGACATTAACACCTGCTTAATTTAATGCTTTTAACTTGGTTACCAAATCATTTATATAAACGTTAAAGAGGGTGCAGCTGCTAACTGTGCCTTGAGGTAGACCTAATTTACTTTGTTTTGTAATTTGATTTCTGCTCGTTCCATCTGGGCTTCGCCCATGTTTGAGATAAAAACGTTTTGTAACAGTTATTCATTTTCTCGCCAATTCCATAAATTTGAAAATTGTTTAGAAGTCTCCTTCTCCATATTGTGTTGTAGGCTCCCTGGAAATCAACAAAAACAGCCAAAGAGCTTCTCCCCGAATTGAAACTGGTTTCAATTTTGTGAACCAACTTAAAAATAGAATTTGACATCATTTCTGAAACCAGTTTGTTCTGCTAGAATCTCGTTTGATTCCAGGTAAAACCTTAGTCAAGCAGTTATCATTCTTTCAAGCATCTTGACCATAATGGAAGTCAGTGAGATTTGTTTGTAGGATTCTATATTTTCAGGTGGATTTCCTGGCTTTAGAATCAGAATGACATTTGCCTTCAGCCAGTTCGTTGGGAGATTGAGTTTTGCATTCCAGAACTTATTATAAATCATTGAAAGGAAATACCTTGCAAATTGTCCCAAACGTGTCAGAAATTCTGGGAATGTATTATCTGGTCCTGGTTGTTTACCATTTTGAACGTCTTTGATAGCCTTATTCAATTCCTCCTTTAAGCAATCCTCTGTAGAAACTTTGCCTACACTATCCTTGGTTTAGTATTCTTTCATGTTTTCGGCACTTCTTTTCCTGCCTCTTTTGCTCTTTACTGAATGAGTACCGTTCAAGATAGAAGTTATTGAATATTTTAGCAATCTGTCTTGGATCGCTGACATCTTTGTTTCCTTTTTTGATGGGGTGATTACTTCTTCGTAGTATTTTGTTATTCAGGGTATTCATTATTTTGTAAGCCTTATTTCCATCAGTTCTGTAATCTAATTCAATAAGAAACCTATTCCAGGATTGCCTTTTGGCTTCTAAAACTTTCCTTTTCATTACAGCGGGTTCTTTTTGCCAATTGATTACATCTTGTTTGCATTTTTCATTAGTTTTTCCTGCCACTCTTTCAGCTTCCTTTCTTGCTTGCTCTCTAATTTCTTTTTGCTCTTCTAGATCATTGTTCCAGAATGGTTGGTAGTTGGTCCTCTTGCCTCTCGGGATGTTCTTTTTGGCGCACTTTTGGAGGGCTGAAGTAAAAGCTGATTCTACTTGTTGAGGTGAAACATCATTTGGAAGAGTGTTTACTTGAAGTTTTGTATCTTCTGTGAAGGTCTTCCAATTGGCGTTTTTGAAGGTCACATAATTATTGAGTTATGTTTTATCTGTTTTTGATTGATAGTAACTGTTGTTTTTAGCATTCGATGACCAATTACCGGTTTCTTGCAATAGTCAATTAGGTTTGCTGAAACTATGGTTATATCAGCGTTAGTAGAACTGCCTAGATGAAGGTGTTAGGGTCATCACATATAACTAACATTGCCTCACTATCTACGAAGTCCTCAACAACTTGCCCTACTTGGTTTTGGTATGTGTATCCCAGTTAGCGAAAGCAGCATTAACGTCACCTACAATTATAGTATTTCGATGAGGTATTAGAAAGTCTAAATTTAAGTTTTTGTTGTTTGGTGGATTATATATTCCAAAAATTGTATTGAGTATTCTCATTCCAAACCTTCACTCCCACAATATCCGCAGTATCATGATTGTTCATTGTTTTGAACACCTCAAACGATGACGTCAGTTTATTCCGCAGTTCCACTAAAACACCACTTGCAATCTGTCTGCTTTTGAACAGTCCATGAATAGTGAAATTTTCCATACTATGATACTTTCTTTTGTCTTCTGTAAAATTTGCTTCTTGAATCGCCAGGGCATCGACGTTCTCCTCAACGACTACCCTCTTAATTTCTGAAAACTTAGCCAAATATAATCCTCTACCATTCCATTGCAGGATAGAAAAACAAAAGCTCTTCGCTCTATTTGCTTTACTCACTGCCTCTTAGCCGTAGCTGTTACTCATTTAGCACCACCTAGGAGGCACGTGTGAATTAAGGATATCACGGACACGAGTAACATTGCCTCCCGCAGATATGAATTAGTGATTATGACTTCACAGATATGATTATTTATTTGCTTAACTCTTTTTCATCGGTAGAAACCAAAATAGCTTCCTCTCTAAACATCTAAAACTCCCGTATATACGAAATTTTGTTGGAATGGATTGTGTTCCTCCATGCCAAGTAGAATACTACAGCTTTAACAATAATCCTACTTAAAGTGAATCGATTACTTCTCTCTTGATTATCTTTGTGCGGTTTCACCCACTGTATGCAGTTTTCGCTTAGGGCAGGATTACAAATGCGAGCATCAGTAGCTAAACATTGACACTAAACAAAGAGGAGTGAAGGTATATTCAAATAAGAGAGCTACTTTTATTCGCTTCAAAAGAATAATTGCTTGTCATTTAACAACTCCTTAAACCAATGAGCCATGCGCTCACGATTAGGGAAAGCACCAGGTAGAAAAGAAACGCAGGCGTTCTGCCTATCTGCCGATGTCTGAATGCACAGGCATTTTGGGCTACTTCGCTGGGATAGAGTTAACAAGCTTAGCTGTACAGTAAAACACCCAGCTATCCGGTATCCCGTTAATCCGAATCGTTTTTATATTGATGCAAGACAAATTGAAAATAAGCTCTTTGTTAAATAACATATTCGTTTTAACATTAAAATTCACGAGCATTTACAGTTTTCTTTAAATTATTAATAGGAAAGCAGGTGCGCTCTTCTCATAGGTCTGTTCTTTGCTTATTTGAGAGTCATTTCTTAGGCAACAAGATACTGTGTTTTTAGTTTTAGGATCAAACTCAAAGAAATTAATTTCTGTATAATATTTCCTTTCGAGTACAAATGAGTAACAGTTGAATTTAAAGCATTTTTTCAAGATCTTTTTTAATCAGAGAAAATATTTTATTTATTTTACAAATGCCAAACAAGCGCTTAAGCCATTAGTTCACGGGCTCTCCAGTACTTTTTAACAATGTCCTCATATCGAGAAAGTGCAATACAAACAGAGAAAATATATAGGAGGGGGTCATCTGAAGAATTAACTTAGATGGAGAAACACTAAGTTTTGTCTAAAAATTTAAGACTTTGCCTCTCAGGACTACCAAAGGTGATAGTTGTGATTCATGCCTACTCAAACTGTGACGATGCCCTTCTTAATTTGATAGAAGCTTCTATTAAGAAAAAAAATACAATTCATTTGCCAAAAATTTTGCACTGGAACATTAAACGTCTTTTTAGGTTACAATTCCAAACACTGGAACAACGAAAAAGTGCAAAGATTCGAGTTTGAGAATCTGAAATCTCTTCAAGGTTCACAAATTCGAAAATCTTAATGTCCTATTCCTAGCTTAAATAAATAAACAGAATAAAAGATAAAATTTCATCAACTGCCTTCTAGTAAATATGTATTTTGTCTAAACAAATGCTAGAAACTAATTACTCGAATGAGATATGGCTCCACTTAGCTCGGATACTTGGAATTATAGCACGTTCAAATGTGACCTGCTCAAATCGAATCCTTGAAAAAGAGCAATAATTATATAAGCTGTAGCTTTTAAATTCTCTATTTCTTAGAGCTCAGTGGAAAGGTAAATTGTTACCTGGTCTGATCCTTCATTCTCCGATGCATCATTGTTATTAACTGAACTTGTACATTAGAATATTGGCAATATAACATTTATTTTCTCAGTATTTATGAATGTAAAATGAAAGATAACAATCATGAATATATAACATTACTCGTCATTCTTTTGTCGTCATCTGAAAAAGAAACTCACAAATCAAGTAAACATTAACTCTTACGCCATCTTTTGGCAACCTGAACAATCTACGTCGAAGTAGAATAATTACGTATTTCTAAACCATGTCTTTATCGGAAATCATTCCTTTTCGCCACGTTATGTCTTTCCCAAAACTGCGGAAGATGCTTTATTCCATCTGCAAAGAAATTATTTCGTTGTATATACAGGGTGCCTATAATTAAAGAATAAAAGCCGCATACAAGCGAAACCAGTGATCAGAAAATTCTGAAATTTTTAATAATATACTATTAAGATACAATAGTTGTGAAGTATTCAGTGTTGTTTCATTATCGTCGAAATATTTCATGCATTCGATGACCGAGTGTCACCCTTTGTCATTTTGTGGTAAACGTAGAAATGATTCAAATGTGACGTCTCTTTTAAAGAAACACTTCAGAATCTGAGATAATGATTGATATTCTATTAAAATACGTTTTGCATCTGCTATTCTTAAATCAGGTGCATTTAGCATTCATTAACTGATATATACTTAAATAGGACCGGAAAGCTCTGTATTCTGGGAAAAGTTGCTAGTAGCTTTAGGTACAAGTCTATATATGTATACCTACCAATTTCAGTTGTTTCCCGTTTATGTTGCCGTTTTAAAATTACCACGACAGTATCTTTTGTTAGTGTTCTGGATAATATCCAATTTCATGGCAAGTACCACAGCACTGCACACATTTTTGTTGTGAGCTATCCTGTATATTAGTTATACATCGAGATCTCGAATAACGTCGACAAAAGATTAGAAACTTTAAATTTACGAGCGTGTTTCGGAAATGCTAGTTGAGTCAATGTTTCAAAATCTGTCTCTAAGTTTAGAAATGCCTTCTCAGCTTTTTATTGCCAGCTCTTAATTTGAAGTCGGTGATAATATTTCAGAAATGTTTCCTTAAAGCACAAAGCAGAGGCTAAAGCATTTACTACGGTGTCAGCGTCCGATCTCCTTCGCTAAGAACCGTGGGTTACAAGGTTTGTTCTTGTGGAGCTGCTCCCAGCAGTTTTGGGGCGGAATCGTATGTCAAACCATTTCCAACACTGGATTGCTACTAGAGAAACATATTCCAGTTGGTAATTTAAGTAACAAATTAAATATTGAAGAACAGAAAACTCTAATACTCTTGTTTACTAGGATTGATAGAATATATTTTCACCGGATGGAATCAGAATGACAAAAAGGTGTCGTACAACTTATTTTGAAGATACTAGATTATTCATAAATTCAAACCTCAAGCGATGGTTGCAAAGGCTAGAAAATTCCACGATGGGGGCTTATCGATTGGGTTTTTTTTTTAACGCGAGTGATCACTAATCGTTAAAAAAGATATCTTATTAAGCAATTTAATCCGAAAATGCAACTTAGAATAATTATTCCTTTAAGTTTCTCATTAAAAAAGGGGCATCATAAATTAATTGCACGATCCAATAAAAATTGGTCTCTCACCAGAAACATATCACAGCTTGATATTATTGATAAGGAATAAACGAAAGGAAGATCCCCACGAATAATAAAGTTCATTATTTATTGCATGAACCTTTTGCAATGATACTAACCAAGAAAACTTTAAGAAATGTTAAAATACACATTACTTGGATGACTTTGTTTTTGATTTCAAGCGATTCATTTTCTCTCCCATTTTTCAATTAAATTTGCACTGCTTAAACTTTTGAGAGCCGTAGGGACCCAAATTAATGGTAATTTCTTTGAACATTAAACGTAAAGAAAAGCTGTTAAAAATGAATTTAAAATTTGGTATCTGAAGGTGCAGTATCCACGTTGATTGTGAACGAGCGCGTGTGTGCATTCTCTTCTTTCTGTTTTTTTTTTTTTTTTTTTTATTTTTTTTTTTTTTTTTTTAATTATCTCCTACAGCGAAAGCCGTAAAATCGCTTAATACTGGTAGTTCCGACCTTTGTTCAATTCCGGGCGAACGGGTTGTTTGCATGGGCGTTTTTGTGCTTTTCATAATGTTTAACGTCTGTACGAACCAATTCCACGAAGGTATTTCTTCCTTTAGGCAGGTATCCTTAGTGCGTTTCGCCATAATCATCTAAACGAAAAAACAAACCAAAACAAATCGTTTTTTTTAAATCCAGGTAGATCGATTTTAAGTTTCATTAGGTACTGAAAATAAGCTTGAAATGCAAAGACTCGGATATGCTACTTCGTCACCGAAACGACTGTTAAGATATAAAACAAGTGTTGGGAAGGTACGAAATTTGATACAGTGGTTGTGTTTACCAAGGCGCGTGCGTAATAAATGCATGTTAGCCCAACGCAGCTTTCTAAAAATTTTCAGACTCCGCTGAGTGTTTTCTAATTCAAAATTGAAGCGTATCAGTATCTGATTTTCAGTTTTTCAAAATTCTTGCTAGGTAGCCAATTTTTAGAATATTGCTATAGGATAAAACCATTAAATATTCGTTTGTGTTTAAAATTCAGTCAGTCCGTTATGGTTTAAAAACTGTGCAATTGCAAAAATGTAAACGCAATTCTTAATGATTTAAATTTTATTTTATTTTTTAATATTGTATCTACTTGATACAGTTTGTTAGAACAACGTTCACTTCATTATCCGCCACCAGATGGCTGCACTATGCAGGAAGCAGTTTTGTTCACAGTTTTGAAGTTGGCTTGCCTGCTAGCATAAAATTGTAGGAAATGATAATAATTTATAAAATAATTATTAATTGGAAAGGAAAATTACTAATTGATTGCAAACTAATTTATAAAGTACTTTTTGTAATTTTTTAATTGTTTATGTAATTGTCTAAATTCCTAATTTTCCACTCTATATTTTTAACTGAATTCAACTGTAACCTGATGTACTGATAACCATGTGCTCAACCGGCAGTGAAAATAAAGTGTGTGTTTTTACGTTCTAAGTCTTTAATGAAATTATTATTATCCAAATGGACTAAGTAATATTTTATATTTATTTCTCAATCAGCGGACAAGTGAGCAAACGACGTGAAATGCCCAAACATATTATTTTGCGTAGCACTTGTGGGAAAAGCTGATATTTTCCAGATTGAGCTGAACGCGTGTAACTATATGTGGTGACCTTTAGGACTCTCTTCTGGAACATTTCGTTCATCATGCCTGACGTACAGCCTTCCATGGTCGAGGATAAGGCCGAGGCTAACAGAGTTAGCGTAAAGATACCTCCTTTCTGGGTCGACAAACCAGAAATATGGTTCTACCAAGTTGAAGCCCAGTTCGCCATTAGCGGAATAACCAGCGAAGAGACGAAGTTCAATTACCTCGTGGCCCAACTCGAACCACGATTTATTGAAAATATTTGGGACATAATAAAGGATGCCGGAACCAATAAATATTCTGCTGCTAAAGCGCGTTTGATGCAGACGTTTAAAGAAAGTGAAAATCTGAAAATCAAACGTCTCCTTACGGGATTGGAACTGGGTGATACGAAACCCAGCCAGCTACTGCGGAGAATGAGATCGCTCGGTGACACGGATGATATTTCCGACAAAGTGCTACGAACTCTTTGGCTTGAAAAAATGCCCGATGCGGTGAAACATGTGCTGATTGTAAGTGATGAGGACTTGGAAAAATTAGCTACGATGGCAGACAAAATATTAGAAATGCAACCACGATCGGAACTTGCCAGTGTTAACAAGAATACTGTTCCGGTGGATGAGCTCTTAAATAAGATTTCTGCTTTAGAACTTCAAATAGCGAATATGTCTGCCCGTAACTCCCGATCGCGATATCGGAGTCCCAGTGGAAATCGCAGTACGAGTCGCAACAGATCTAGGAAGAGGTTCGACCCAAACGGTAAATACTGCTATTACCACTTCAAGTTTGGCAAGAAGTGCTTCCCAGAAAAGTGCAAAGAACCCTGCAGCTGGAAACAATCGGAAAACATGAACCAGCAGTAGAATCGGCGGCAAGTCCTGCTGCAATGAGTCCCGATTGCCGCAAATTCCGATTATTTGTGAAGGACAGAAAAACGGGTTTACGGTTTTTAGTAGATAGCGGTGCTGACGTATCTCTTATTCCAGCAAATTTAAAAGCAGAAAAACCTTGCTCCTACACCTTGTATGCAGCTAATGGAACTGAAATTCCAACTTTTGGATTCAAAACTTTAACACTCGATCTAGGACTACGACGGCCGTTCCAGTGGCCTTTTGTGGTAGCCAAGGTAAGTAAAGGAATTATTGGTGCTGACTTTTTAAATAGATTTCACCTTCTGGTTGATATTCACAAAAGAAAATTGATTGATGGTATTACCCAGTTATATGTCAACAGTGATATTTTGTCTATAACTGATGAGCACTGCATTAGCACTTTTGATCAATCTTCAGAATTTTCTGATTTACTTAAATTATATCCAGATATCACAAAACCTAATATTTTGAGTACCTCTGTTAAACATGGTGTCCAGCACTACATTACTACCAAAGGACCACCTGTTCACTCTCGTGCACGACAACTAGATCCTACAAAATTGGCATTAGCCAAACAGGAATTCCAATTTATGTTGGACAATAATATAATTCGACCATCAAAATCTCAGTGGGCTAGTCCACTCCACCTAGTTAACAAGAAAGATGGCACACTACGTCCCTGTGGTGATTATAGGCGATTAAACGAACAAACTATTCCTGATCGATATCCCATCCCTCGAATAGAGGATTTCAATTTGATCTTGCAAAATAAAGTTATCTTTTCGAAAATTGATCTTGTCAAGGCTTATTATCAAATACCTATTGCAGAAGAAGATAAGCCCAAAACTGCCATCATTACGCCATTTGGTTTATATGAATTCAATGTAATGAGTTTTGGCCTACGAAATGCCCCATCTACATTTCAACGTTTTATAAATGAGGTTTTTCACGGCCTAAACTTTTTATTTCCATATTTAGATGATGTGCTAGTGGCTTCCTCATCAAAAGAAGAACACAAAGAGCATCTTAAGTTAGTTTTTGAGAGGCTGAATACTTATGGTCTTCGTATTAATGTAGCAAAATCCATCATGGGTGTTGACCAAATAGAATTCTTGGGATACCTCATCACAGCCAAAGGATCACAACCTCTCCCTGCCAAAGTTCAAGTGATCTTGGATTACAAGTTACCAAAAACCTTGCATGACCTACGTACATTTCTAGGCATGTTGAATTTTTACCGCAGGTATTTGAAAGATGCTGCAAAAACGCAAGCACTGCTACATGAAATGCTGAAAGGTGCAAAAAAGAAAGATAGGAGGCCAGTTCCTTGGACAGATGATGCCATTAAACAATTTGAACAATGCAAAAGAGATCTAGCTGATGCTGCACTTCTGAGTTTCCCAACACCTGGACTTCCATTATCCTTGTACACAGATGCTTCAGATTGGGCTGTAGGCTCAGTACTACAGCAATATGAAGATGAAAGTTGGAAGCCAATAGCCTTCTATTCCAAAAAATTAAACGAAACTCAAAAAGCGTACAGCACGTATGATCGTGAGCTGTTAGGGGTATACCTGTCTGTGAAACATTTTAAGTATATGTTGGAAGGCAGAGAATTTGTTATCCTGACAGATCACAAACCTTTAACATTTGCATTCAAACAGAAGAATGAAAAAGCGTCTCCAAGACAGTTACGCCAGCTTCAGTACATATCTCAATTCACCACAGACATCAAGCATGTTAGTGGGAAGGATAACACTGTCGCTGATGCTTTATCAAGAATCGAAGCAATTTCTGCAATTGATTACGAGCAAATAGCTCAGGAACAGTGTACAGATAATGAATTTAAAGAATTGTGTACCAATAATACGTCATTGCATTTTAAGCCATATATCCTTTCGTCTGGAAAAACTTTATGGTGTGATGTGTCACAAAATAAAATTCGCCCATATATCCCGCATAAGTTTCGGAGGATGATTTTCAATCAAATCCACAACTTGTCACATCCTGGCATAAAATCTACTGTCAAACAGGTGGCTGCCAGGTTTACGTGGCCAGGAATAAACAAACAAGTTAAGGAATGGGCTCAAGCATGTATAAATTGCCAGAAGGCTAAAGTGATTAGACACACTAAATCCAAATTTGCACAGTTTGAGGAACCAGATGTTAGATTTAGCGTCATACACATTGACATCGTTGGACAACTTCCACCATCAAATGGTCAAATGTATTGCTTAACCTGCATTGATAGGTTTACTTGTTGGATGGAAGCCATCCCTCTGCCAGACATTACTGCAGAAACAGTGAGCAAGGCCTTTTATGCAAACTGGATCTGTAGATTTGGAGTACCCAGCAGAATAATCACAGACCAAGGGAGGCAGTTTGAATCTGAATTATTTCAGAATCTGGCCACAATATGTGGAGCCAAAGTTTGTCATACAACTCCTTACCATCCCCAGACCAATGGAAAAGTCGAACGTTTCCACAGAACACTAAAAGCAGCTATTAAAGCTCATAACAGTGTAAAATGGACTGATGTCATACCAACAGTGCTTTTGGGATTGAGATCAGCAATAAGGGAGGATACAAACCACTCCATAGCACAAATGGTTTATGGGACAAACATTCGACTTCCTGGTGAGTTCTTTGATGCACCTACTTTCAAAATTGAACCTGATACCTTTGCAAGCAGGCTTCAGGGATACATGGACAGGTTGAAACCAATCAAAGTTCAACATACAACACAGCAGACTATCTTTGTTCATAAAGACCTCAGCTCCTGTTCTCATGTGTTCGTGCGAATAGACAGAGTAAAAAAACCCCTGGAACCAGCGTATGATGGACCTTTTCTTGTATTGCAGAGACATGAGAAATATTTTGGTGTGTCAATTAAAGGAAAGCAAGTCAATATCTCAATTGATAGACTTAAGCCTGCCTACTTGTTGAGTACAAATATCAACTATGATAATACACCTGCCATGTCAGTGGGTGACAAAAATATGGAAAGCGCAAATTCACAAACCCCTCAGGTCATAACTAATGATAATAAGCAAACAATGACTAGTCGCTGTGGTAGAAAAATAAAGCTACCTGTACGGTTCCAAGATTAAGATATGTATATATACCATTGAAAAGTAATCACTTTGTTTTTTAAATCTAGAATAATGCATTGAAAATTATTTTCATGAATAGGTAAACATGTTCTCAAAGCTTAAAGTATTTTTTTTTATTACTGTACCTTATTGATATTGCATTTTATACTAGTAATATGTAAACATCTCAATGGTTAAAGTATTTTCTATTGTATGTCATTGATATTGAATTCTTTACTAGGAGATTTTTAGAAACAAAGTTCTGATAATTTTTATTCTAGTGATTTGTCATGTTTGCAAAAGTTAAACCATATAGCATTGACTTCAGAATACACTTGACAGTTCTTTTACTAGTAGCAAATAAGATGTCCAATGTTGTTCTAGTTAATGCATTTTTTTTTCCAGTTTCTATAGAATACATATTGTGTGAAAGAGGGCAAGCTTTAGTTTCCTTTCATAATTTATGGTTTAATAAGTTGTCGACATATCTTCAAATGAAAATTGAGCAATTTTTTTTAAATAACTGATAAATTCTATATTTATCTGTTTCTATATTATATCAAAATAATAGTTTTCATCATATTTTATATTAGATAATTACCATATGACATGAGCTACAATATTGATGTGTACTTATCATTTGCTATATGACTATAATTGTTTTATTCTATGCTTTATGAATAGTATACTGTAAATTAATGCCACATTATTTCATATTTAAGTCATGATCATTCTCAATTTTATCTCACCATGCTCTCTTTGTATCGTAACTTAGTTACTGGTGAGGGAGTGATGTTAGAACAACGTTCACTTCATTATCCGCCACCAGATGGCTGCACTATGCAGGAAGCAGTTTTGTTCACAGTTTTGAAGTTGGCTTGCCTGCTAGCATAAAATTGTAGGAAATGATAATAATTTATAAAATAATTATTAATTGGAAAGGAAAATTACTAATTGATTGCAAACTAATTTATAAAGTACTTTTTGTAATTTTTTAATTGTTTATGTAATTGTCTAAATTCCTAATTTTCCACTCTATATTTTTAACTGAATTCAACTGTAACCTGATGTACTGATAACCATGTGCTCAACCGGCAGTGAAAATAAAGTGTGTGTTTTTACGTTCTAAGTCTTTAATGAAATTATTATTATCCAAATGGACTAAGTAATATTTTATATTTATTTCTCAATCAGCGGACAAATGAGCAAACGACGTGAAATGCCCAAACATATTATTTTGCGTAGCACTTGTGGGAAAAGCTGATATTTTCCAGATTGAGCTGAACGCGTGTAACTATAAGTTTAAAGAAAGTTTAATTTATAATATACAATGATAATTTTTATGAAAAAATCTAGCTTTATTATATTAATAAAAGATTTTCAAACACCATAGACTGAGTAATTTATTCAGATATTCCTCCTCATTTTAAAAAATTGTTCACTTTTCATGGATTAATACCATCCAGTTCATAATACCATCCAGTTATCCATACGGGCTGAGATGTTCGCATGTTTCAAAAAATGGCTATTTCTTTCAGTAGTATAGTACATTTCATCCTCGTCAGATGACGCCACGAGACAGCACCCGTCAAGATCGTAAAATCGAGATTTAGATGGGCGGTTTAACAGACGCTTTTGGCAAAATTCAGCCGCTTATATATCGAACATCAAATTACTATGAGCCGCTGACATTTGGTCGTTTTTCATGTTATCAACTCTAAACGTGAAAGTTAGACGGTAATAAGTTATTCTAGTCCAGGCCCTCGTAGAAACGAAATAGTTTAAGGACATGAAACGAAAGATGTCATATAAAAATATGAATCGCTCTTTTATATCCCCAAGGAAGTTAATCAAAATATTAATTACACTTTCACATTTACACAATTCTTACATATATCACAATCAGGACCAGCTGTAGACATTTTGCTGCCCGGTTCCTTCCTGAATTCTAAAAATTATGCCGCTCGGTGCGGCCGCGCCGGCTGTACATGCTCAGGGGCCAGCCTTGATCACAATTAACATGCCGAACTCTGTCCTCGGAATAAAAAAATTCCACAGATATGATAATGCCTCGAAAACTGACAGACGAGAAGAAAGGAAGTGGAAAATGTTACCACTGCGAGAAAATCATTAATCTATTTCCCCATGCGCCTTCTTGCTTAGCGGAAAGTTTCCGTTCGGCAAAGCATGAGATTCAAAATTCTTGAAACATCTCTAGAAATCTCTAGAAATTTCGTTCTCCTGATGAGGAGGGACCAGTAGCTGCCCTCGAAATCGACTAAGAGTTTTAATGATTGTACGCCAAATACAAGGTTGTTTCGGTGATTTTGATTGTCACATTGATGTGTTTCTCTTCTATTCTAAAGCATGAGATATTTAATCTAGCTTTCAGAGTTTATTTGTGAGTTACCAATTCGGAAAGCGAGCGATTTAATAGTGGAAATTGTTCAAAACTTTATAGGTTACTCATTTTAAAAATATATCTAATAAGATATAAATTAAAACATATTTATTTTATAACATATTTAGCTGATGCTCTACATCAACACTTGCAGCTTTGTTTAAAATTTGAATTTTGTCATCATACCTTCCTTTTCCATTCTTTCAAGATTTCTTCCAGACACAGCCAATCAATCACTTTCTACATTTACTGTACCTTGAACAATATACATAAGTATGTATGTATACGAATAAAGAAATAAAAAAATGAAAAAATAATACTAAAAAATACTGCATACAGGTATGTATTTAATTAAAAGAAATAAAGTACATATATGCTACTAAAAACAACGAATTGTACACATTGAAGTTTAACAGGAAAAAGCAAAAATGTAAAAATATACATATTTGATGATATAGTGATGAGATATAAAAACTGAACCTGCATATCTACAGAATTTCAGCTGCACCACCTAGAAGAACAAATTTAGGAATACAAAATTTATGAAAATTTACTAAATTCTTATTGATAAATTTAAAGAAATATTTCCATTTTCCAACACTGCTGATTATAAAATGAAGGAGTAAGATTTACTTAGTCTTTTCGTTTTTCATTTAAATCAATCTCACTGCTGATAAGGCAATTTACTAATTACCCTTGTATTTATTCTGATTTTCTTTATTAATTTTGACATGCAGCAAATTACAACACACAATATTAGCATATTCCGACTGGCCATGATTATTTACATCAGTTTGGCGCCAAGGATTTAGCTTGTTGAACCCTGTGTTAGCAGGGTGATGTGGATAGTGACCACCTTAAGGGCACAACTCAATGGATGCTAACTTTTACCCTTACTTTTTTACATTCTCATCATATTATTAGGCTGCTCTTCGACTAAATGACGAACACGGGCGTACGATTTAAAAAAAAAGTTTTGACACAAATTCCGCTCATACGCACTGGACACATTTAATTATTAGCGCAAAAGGGTTACTAGTCTTGAAACGCCATTTTGCGTGGGTTCACTTTTCATCCAGATCGTTGCCATTCGGCAAAATTTAAAATATTTATCTTTCGGATTTAATCTCTCGGTTATTCGTCAACAAACTGTGACTTGAGAATATTATTATTATTATTATTATTTTACTTTTTATTTTTAATTTATTTAAATAAAAATGCATTTACTTCATGATATATCTAATTAAAAGCATTAAATATTTTGACAGAGTTACATTATATATTTTTTTACTTTTGAGATGTATACAAGATGCGCGCATTAAAAGACCAAATGATAAACTATAAACGCATATTTAAAAAGAGTGACATCTCAACTCTTGTTACAGTCAGTTTTAATTGGTTATTTTGTCATGTGCATATCAAAACCCAGGAGCCATATACATTTAATGGGAAAACATTGTACAAAAGAAAAATTGTTTTGAGATGGAACAACGTTATAATCTAAAATTTTGTTACAAATGTGATAAAACGGCTACTGAAACGTTATAAATGATTCGAACAGTTTATAGTGATGTATCATTATGAAGAACACACAAGTGTATGAATAGTATATCAGCTTTAAATGTGAGCACAAAAGCGTTGGAGATGAGCCAAAGGTAGGGAGGGCACTCTTAAACTTCAAAGAAGGAGGGAAACGTGTTCTTTGGTAAAAGTTTACAAATGTATCACAACTGCACAACTTCCAGATATCCTGGGATAACCAAAGAAAGTTGTAGGTTAAATTGAATTAAAAAATATGAAAATGAGGAAAGTTTGTAGCCGATTTCTGCTTTGGACTTTGACAGAACAGTAAAGACAAGATAGAAAAGCTTGATGTGAAGATTTCCTGCCTACGGCGAACCAGGACAACAATTTCTCAAAGTGTATCATAGAGGGAGATGAGACCTGGTGTCTACAATACGACACAGAAACTAAAACAACAACAACAAAGAAAAAAAAAAGTACACAGTGGAAAGGACAGTCTTCTGCGATCCCCTCCCCGCCGCAAAAAAAAAGCATGAATGTCAAAATCAAAGACTAAAGTGATGCTAATTGCATTTTTTTATTACAAAGGACTTATTCACCATTAATTTATCCTTGAAAATAAATCAATTAACAGTAATTTTACGAAGAGATTCTTTTTTGATTAAGAAACAAACAAGTTGCACCTTTCTGAGTATGGACAATGGTTTCTTTCACACCATACAGCATTGTCTATACTGTAATATCTTGCTAAGCATTTAATTGCAGTGAAAAATCCTCCACCATATTCTCCCGACCTAGCCCCCTGCTGATTTTCTGTTCTCGGAAGCTTAAGAAGGCCATGAAAGGACAAACATTTGAAAACACCTCTGATATTAAATCTAGTGTTACGTATTTCTTACGAATGATTAGTTCCAACGCCTATAAGTAGTGTTCCAATGGCCCGAAGAAACGCTAGGGAAAATTATACAGACACCTCTGAAAATTCTGAAGGTGGAAGCTTTATCAGGACTGTGTGTTGGGTGCATATTCTTGGCGAACATCTTCGTGAAAACTTTAAGTCCTGATCTTGAACAGGGAGTTGAATGCAGCTATGTGCTGTAGTAGAAAACTGTGGTTAATTGGTAGAAGAACTGCACTTCATAAGGATTTAAAATCCTCTTTTATTAAACCACAATTATATACAGCCACTTCCTAACTCGGGAGGGATACATAAAATGACCGCACTTGGGTCTAAACTGAACAATCAGATAATTTAAACTAAAGCTAAATAGAAATTAAGTCGTCATTGCTCACAAAGCTATGAACGCGAGTTTGGCCTCTATGCTAAAAGGTGCGTAGCAAGATTTAACTAATACTAACGCATTTAGAATTACTTCAATAAGTAATAGCGTAACAGCGCTACGGCTTAGAATTTAAATGCTAGCTAGTCAGGCGAACGTCGAACAGAGTAGCAGTGGTCTGAGACTAAAAGCTCTCTCACACTGAGAGGTTCCTACCTACCGTTTAAATAGAACTTGGCTCCACTTCAAATTAGCATAAAGCTGAAACGCGAGCTCATTCTAACGGGAAGTTGAAATAAGAACAGATAGAAAAGGGCAAATTAAAATAAAACTTTGTTAGTTTCACTAAAACCTTACAGCTTAACTGATGCAATTATCACTGCAATTTTGAAAGTGATAAATATACTTGAAGGTTAGTGATCATTTTCTTATTTATAAGAAATAGTCCAGTTATTTTAGGGGCGTTGATTGTATATTGTTCCCGTGCTAATCTAAATGAATATATGTCTAATATCCTATAAAATGTTTCTCTGTTCCACCTAGAGTGTCATATCCGTATGCATTTTACAGAACTTTAATTTCCGGATCTTTTATTTTCTTGTGTCCGTAATATTTGCAGCTATGTACTTAAAGACCTCAGAATATATGGAATCTCAGGTATGCACAACATTCCTTGACTGTGGGGTTTAATTTACAATGATCAAACTGAGACCGCTTTAAAATATTGCACTAAATCGTTTTCGTTTTTCTTCAACCAAAATTATACAAAAGGAATCTTCCGTTGGCAAATTACTTCTTCTGGGGAGTTTAATAAAAATCAATCATTTCTAGTAAATGGTCAAATTTCCAAACTGTCTTTACCCTCAGCTTTTAAAGAAATTATTTAGTTTATTTTATCAATAGATGGCGCCGGTAAATTTACTTCCTTTCTCTGACTTTTATCGCCTCAACAATGGCTCCTGTTTCTTCATTTGCACTGTTGAGGCTGAAGAAGTATGTTACATTTTAAGCCTTCGAAATTAGCCCTGGAAGTTAATGAATATTGCGCTGATTTCTTGTTGCATTAACCCTTCCATTAAACTTTTAGACATCTTGCTTCTTCTGTGCCATTGGATTATACGCTTATCTTCTGTTTGGATATTTGTACATTATATTAACTCAGTCTTACAAATTATTAGTTTCCTTAAATACCAAAAGTTTTGCCAATTGACTTTTTTAAATTTTATTTATGGTTTTGTATCACATCAAGAAATAGTATTTGCTTAAGGAAAAATTACTTTTGCTTCTCAATGTCCATCTTGCAAAAACATGTTTGATTTCCTTGGGTTTATTTTGCTTTTTAGCTGTTTCTCCTCATCCAGGATAAAAAATTTGAATTTTGGAATTTCAACATTCTGCATTTGCAGAATTTAGGCAATTTTGATTTTACTGCAGTTTTAAATTCTACATTTGTAGTTTTTCTCGGTGACTTATCTACCGCGTTGCTTTTCGAAATTACTTCATTTTTTTTAGTTTCTAGTTTTTACACTAATTAATTTTTAATCAAAGAATTTATGACTATTAAATTTATTTGTATACTGTGTAACTCGGAGCAACGTAAGAGCAAGTTACATCTTGACGAATAAATTAAAATAATGTCAAATGTAATCATTATTTTAAAAATATTATTTTAGTTCTGAAAAACTTTTTATTTTGTAATTATTTATTCTCATTTAATTAATTAAAAAATTTTAATTAACTCTTGAATTAGTTTTGACTCTCATCCAGATGTAATTCAGAAACTTGGCTCTGTTAAAAAATTTTTTGGCAGCTGCTTGTCAAACACCAAAGAATTCTTAACTATTATTTATTAATTAACGTTGTTGAATTTTGCAACATTAATTTATTTTCATTTCAGTTTTGATTTAAAAAATTTAATTTATGCTTTCTGTTAGTAAGTTTGAATCTATAGAAAGATATTAATTCAGTTTATTTATGTATTAATTATTTAATTACTTTCGAAGCATTTTGCACGACATTAAAAATAATTATTTTTTAATTATTAATTGATTTTTCAAATTTCTAGGTAATTTACATATATATAAAACAGACTAGAAATTTGAAATTTGAAAAAGGAATTAATAATTATCAATATACCT
>KK117274.1:201002-229579 GCA_000611955.2 Stegodyphus mimosarum
ATATATAGGAATTTTGTACATATGTAATAATTTTAGTAAAACTTTATGTAAAACTGAAGTATTTTCGTTTGCATAATATAACATGAAAATCCAAAGTATCAAAGCTTTGCCGGAAAAGTAAGAATACAGAGGCAAGCTTGGTTAACATTGAGTAAATGACTATCTTCCAGCTCTGATTCTCGAAAGAGAGCGTAGGTTCGAACCCCATTTCTCACACCAAAAATTGCTGCGGGCCTACGGGTTCGAGATAGACTGAATGCACACGGAACTGATGATAACTTGATAAAATTTATTTTACCAAAAGAAACACTTCACAGTACTGGAACTTTCCACAAAATATTCGTACAAGTCTTCACAATATCACAGAGTACAATCACTAGTTAAATTTCAAACTAAGAACGTTAAACACAACGGAATGCAAAACGCATAACTACAACTCAGAAACTGATGCTGTGTTAGCTCTTATATAGTTTTTTCCCAGCTGTCGAGAAATCTCTAGTACTTTCAACGCCTCGAAATTACTGGAAGGAATATGAGCGCCAGATACGGCTACAGTTATATATAGAGATTAAAAGCAGTTATTCATTCATAATACCCATTACAGTTATACAGGGATCGAACCAGAATGTCGCCAAACGGTCACTAAATTTGGCGACATTTGAGGATTTCTCGCCAAATTTGGGACAAAAATTAGTCGCCAAAACAGTCACTAGTTTGGCGATATCTAGCTAATTTAGAGAGATAGCCATTTACTCAATGTTAAATAGACCGACCCCTTTATTTTTATTCTTCTGGTAGAGCTTCGCTTCTTTAGATTTTCAGGTTACATTATTGGGGGTGGGCGGGATACTACAGTTTTACATATAATTCCACTATAATTATTTACACGTGTACGAAATTCGTAACAATATATCTCTCTATCTATCCATATATTATAGATAGATAGATAGATAGATAGATAGATATACATATCGTCGAGGCGAGGACAATGGAGATAAAAAATAAATAAAATAATCAATTAAATCCATTAAATGCGCACTAATTGCTTTTATAAATAATGTAAATAAAGGGCAAAATAATTATAACAAAATTTCTAGAACCAAATTTATACCTAATGGGAAGCAAGTAAATGACAAAAGGAAAATTGGAAAGGTAAGAAAAATTTTGATACGAGATGGGTCAGCATCAGAGAGCAACAAGAGCGTAATGCATGCTGAAAGGTTTTCTGATACTATACTCTGTAAGAACAGTAAACTTTAACATTCTGCTTTCTAAAAATTTAGGTCTTGCTAATGGTCAATAGCATAGTAAAATATTTATCTCTTTTTTATTTTCTTTTACTTGGAATTGGGATGGGAAGTTGTTTTTATACTTTTTGCCAATTAACTTTTGTTTTACTTTTTACGATGAGGTAAAAAATCGGTTTTAAAACTTTGGTATAATATTTCCATACATACAAATGAAAAATATTTACAATCTGTGTTGCTTTTATTTCATTAATTTTAAAGTAATTGCTTTTTAATTATCACAAAATTTTAAATTAGTAAACATGTAGTAAAGTATTCGTATTTTGCAAGAAATAATACCAAACATTTACCTTCCCAATTAGATCTGCCATCTTCCTTCTTATCAAATGGTCCTTTTGCAATATCGGCAAGAAGATGAACTAAAAAATTCTTGTCTACACGTTGCTATATTAAAACAATATTATGTATTGTTAAGAGAAAATACACACACATCTATTATGCATTGTTATGTGGCAAATACACACACATGTTATATACGCAAATACACACACATCCAATAATATTTTATCCATATTTAAATCTTGAGTTCTGTCACGTGAAGGTTTTGATCCCCAGGATATTTTTAGCCCAAAAGGGACGCTGGTCTCGAATGGGCTAAAACGGGATTTGCGTTGAATCACTATAAATGGTGTATCACTTTTCAAATTAATACTACCAAATATTATTGCCCTGTGTTATATTTAAAGAAATTAAATAATGAACAGTTTTCATCAAGGTAGGCATGTTTCTCGCACTGTGAAAAAAAACAATATTATCTAGAGCCATCCAATTTTGAATAATGTAGTCCTCCACCCAAACATGGTCACCAGGAAGCCCGGATTTTGATCTTTTTTATTATCTATTTCCTACTTTATAAAACTTTAACGAATTTTTGACTAACAAACACAACATTTTTAAAGCGAGCAGTGTCAACACTGCACGGAATAAAACAGTTTTACCTCCAGTGCGCGAGACTGTCTATCGGAAATTCTAAAGATATACTGTTATTAAATATTTTGTGTGCTGTTGAGTAGAATTTTATGTGGCGTAAGCTCCAAGCACGTAATATTTAATAAATAAAGTCAGTACACGAAGCGTTAATAATAAAAAGACAAAAACAAGTTCTGTAAAGCCATCTTAGTAAGAAAACTAAACATCAATATGATGAACTGGGAAAATATTGGAAAAAAATAAAACAGAAAAATATATGCCAACCGAACACTTAACGCCGCATCGGGAATTCTAAACTTATACTGCTATGCTGCTTTTGAAATTTTAGTAATTTAGCTGTTGAATTGTATATGGGGTAAGTGAGAAGAAAATGATGCTTAAAAATAAAGCTAAAAAGACAAAAGAAATGGGTTAGCAGGAGTAAGTGTAACAGCGGTCTGGTAGACTACGAGCTCATCGACAGCGAAAAAACCTAAACAAACCCTTTGGGCGACCGCTAAAAACTGAAACATTGCAAATTTCTTTCTTTTATTATTATTATTTGTATTTTTTTCACAGAAGTGATTTGCTTCCATCTACCATCCACATAATTTAACTAAACTATCTATGTAAATGTGAGTCAACGCAAACGCTGATTTTTAGACTTTCATTTAATGTAATTTTTATATTAAATCTGTTTCTTCTGACAGCTTAACATGTATGCACCCGAAATAATGTTTTCTTTTTCCCTCATTTCCTTTCTTTCTTTATTTTTTTTTCTTTTTTTTTCCAGTAGGGAGAGCATTTAACGCAATTATATACACAACTCAGATTTAATAGATAAAAAAAGAAGCAAGAAAAGCTTGAAAAGTTTTAAAAACATTTCTAACGCATTTGCTCTTTGAAATACTCAGGTTAATTTGCGCTCTCGCTTTTACACCTGGCTTGTTTTCAATAAATGTATTGAGAACTCTAGAAATTTACTGAAAACACTACTAGAAAAAATTACTTATATTGTCAGGACTGAATGTTCTGTGCATATTCTTGGAAAACATCTTCGTGACAGCTTGAAGTCCTGATCTTGAACAGGGAGCTGAATGCAGCTATGTTCTGTGGTAGAATACTGTGAATAAGTGGTAGAAGAACTACACTTCAGAGGTATTTAAATCCTCTTTTATTAAATAACAATTATGTACAGCCACTTCCCAACTCGGGAGGAATACAGAAAATAAAGACCGCACTTGGGTCTAAAATGAACAATGAAATTAATTGAAACTAAGGCAAAATAGAAATTATGTAGTCGTTGCTCACAGAGCTATAACGCGAGGTTGGCCTCTAAACTAAATGGTGCGTAGCAAGATTTAACTAATACTGACGCACTTGGAATTCCTTCAATAAGTAATCACGTAACAGCGCTACGGCTTAGAATTTAAATACTAGCTAATCAGGCGAAAGTCGAATAGAGTAACAGTGGTCTGAGACTAAAAGCTCTCTCACACTGAAAGGTTTCTACCTTTCGTTTAAATATAACTTGGCTCCACTTCAAATTAGCATACAGCTGAAACGCGCTCTTATTCTAACGGTAAGTTGAAATGAGAACAGACAGAAAAGGGAAAATTAAAATAAAACTTTGTTAGTTTAACTAAAACCTTACATTATAATAAGCAAAGTGTTAGATATGTAATGAGTTTTTAAAGTGTATATAAATTCCATCTTATTTATCATATATTCATTACGCTAAAATAAAGAGAAATTGGTTTTAAAAAGCTGTATTTTATCTGACTCACTTTGTAATACTAAGCAAGCACTTTACGAAATTAAGCAAGGGCCCCGCCAGTGTCAGAGATGTTGCAACCGTTCAATAATGGTAGTTCGACCTCATTTGGATGCGAGTCCAGGCGAAAGGGCTGTCTACATGGTTGGTTTTCCCCATGTGTAATGTGAATACAAGCAGTTTTCTCAGAAAGTTCTCTACGAAGGTATCTCTCCACTTAGGCAGATAGAGCTCGTGGCTTTGGTTATTCAAATAATTAAATCTAAATTAATAAACTAAACACTAATATAACCTTCTATACTGCTTGACGAATTTTTTCCCGTATTATTTACCTTTCAGTATCGAAAGACTAAATAAGTAAACAATGTAAAAGAACTAAAGAATTTAGCTGATATTTATCTCGAAGTTACAAAACTAAAACAATTAACAAAATCAACTTCCGTTTTTTACTGAGTTGATAAATAGATAAAATTCAAAATATTTACAAAGTTAAGCCTAACAGCCGGGTTCTGCTAATTTACTATTATTAATTTAATTTTCAGTGAAATACTAACTCACCAGATCGTTTAAGTAATCTCGCCACAAGTGGTTGGCTGAGCATAACATGAGCTTTTTGTTCTTATAAACTTTAAAGGGGTCTTTTACACCCTTCTCAAGTTCCAGTTATAACTTAATACTTAGCGATAATTCGCTTAGCGTCTACAAAATGTTTGGACGCTTTGGATGATTGCAAAACACACTAAGCTTTTACAACTTTTAATGCGTTGGCGGGAAAAGTTAAAAGGAGAACTATAAAACGTGCTTTATGCGTAAAGTGCATTTTTATGAAAGGTAATTGGTTAATAGCTCAAGGTCATATAGTCCAATAGGATTCATCTTCACTGCACAAAAAATGTGCAAATGCTTGCTCCTGTTCTTTCTGCAAGTTAAAAAACAAAGGAGTATTTCATATTCTAATTTCAAGAAGCGTACAAGTAATTTGGATAAAAGTTTCGCACGTGAAAGGTGGAACATATCGTTTGGAAAGCATTTGATGTATTGCTAGAAATAGTGCACAATTCGGAGAATAGAGGCAGAACAGACGCTGACACTGTTCTGTAAACTCGGCTGAATGCGGTAAATCATGATGCATAATTCCAAAATAAAAATTTCATACTGCACATCAAGCATTCTAAAATAAGTACCTGTTTTAACATGTTCTGCAGGCTCTTTGACAGTGAAATATAATCCATAGCATAAGCTCTCAGTTTGACAAGCAGCACACTAGGAAAAATAATGAAGAAAAAATTAATACATTTATACGGACGTAAAATTAATACATTTTATTTTACTGCACGTAAACGTAAAAACATCGTAAGACGGCATATCAAATTCTCCTACATAATAGCTCTAGAAAAAGTTACTTTTATTGACAGACTGTGATACAAATACAGTAGAAATAACTTACAAATAAATATTTATTAATAAAGGTTGACAAGAAACAAAAGCATACCCTCCTTAATATTTTAAAGTATTTATTATTTTTATTAATCAGTTATCTTATGTTAAAAAGCTTTTCTGTCATTTCTTCTTTTCTGTTTTCCTACCAGAATGCAGATTGTAGTTCGCGCGTCTTCAAATGAGGTAGAAAGACATTACATTTGAAGGAAGGTTTTATATTGTTGAATCAGAGCGTGTTCTACCTGCTGAAGGCCACGTTACTAGTTGAGTCTCTTGGTAATAGTAGCTTGTCTGCGGTGTTTGACTTATTTTCGCCGTTATGCTTGTATTAGGTTTGGGCGTACTCTTTCTGTGTAACGTTTGCTAATTTAAGACTTAGCTTAGTTAAATTTCGAATTCATTATTTTTAAGTTACGCCATAAATGCTAGCTTGTACCGAAAGCATAAGCAACGCCTTTTGTTAATCTACAGAGTTTAATAAAAGGGTCTTTTACACCCTTATACGCCTCTGCTATGATTTCGAAGATGATACATAATTCGCTTACGTCTTCCTGAGACTCAAGTTGGTTTATACTTCGAAAGAAGGTGATAAGAAATATATAATTATAATAATAAATAATATAAGAAAATCTCTCACGATTACAGACGAATTTCATCTTCTGTAGGAGTGATCATTTTAGATAAGTGATGTTCAGTTCGGATGTCAATTTATACTCCCAAAAATATTTGCCCCTTCGAAGAGAAAGACCAAACTGGTCGACCAAAGTTTGGTGGTTCGAAGAGACCACCAAAGTGGTCTTCGAAGAGAAATGATTGACAGCAGAAGATTTTTGTAATTATGTAAAATTCAAAAATAAAATTATTTAAGTCTTCGTTATGGAAAATTATAAGGTTGGGTATGGGAAATCCATGATTTTGAAACTTAAGTCTCGAATTCCAATACTGAGGACGTGACTTTTGAGATTTCCAGAAAAATAGGATATAAAATTTCATATTTTTATGGCAATATGAGGTTTTTCTTTATGCTCTTGGTTTTTGAACAAAAATTTTTCTCAAATGTTTTTAATGCAATCAGATAATTTTTTCAATAGTACAGACTGATATTGCAATTATCGAGAAGGTATGTAGACGTCAGGAATGAGACAACATCATATGTCTCCAGGAGAACCCAAGAACAAAGATCAATGATTAATTTTTATGGAGTGCCTATGGCTTAGAACTGTCCACCTCCACATCATAAAAACATAAACAAGCATAGCATAAAGCATAAAAATAAACAGGCAAAAATACATAATATAATTTAAGGGAAACTGCAGGAAGTTAACTTGACTTGAGAAAATTTAAAGGGGACAAAAGAATTTTAAATTAAATTTTTTAAGATTAAAAAAAATTTGTTTACATTTTTAGCGCAAAGGGACGTTATTAAGAAGGGCAGTTGGTCTCGAGACGACATTTTGCGTCGAATCACTAAAATCATTGAATCGCTTTTCAAATTGTTGCCACCAAATATTATCGCCTGCATTATAGTTAAAGAAATTAAATAGTTAAGAATCTGCATGAATGTGTGTATGTTTCTTGCAGTGTGAAAAAATAACGGTACCTAGAGCCATCCAATTTTGAATAACGTAGTCCTCCACCCGAACATGGACAGCTGGAAGCCCGAACTTGGAATTTCGAATTGTTTATTATCTATTTCCTATTTTAGAAAACTTTAACAAATTTCTGAGTACAAAACTCAACGATTTGAATGCAAGCAGTGGCAACATTGTACGGAAGAAAACATTTATATCTCCAACGCGCGAAATATCGCCTACCAGAAATTCTAAAGATATGTTGCTTTTAAATATATTTAGCCGAAATGCTCTCGAAACATGTATGCGTGTGTAAATGGAAAAAAAACGCCTCTTTGGACGCAATATAAAATTTGAAAGCTTTCAGATGTTTTTTATTTAATTTTATTTTTTTGATGAATTTTGTTTTTTAAAAAGTTTACGTATTACACATTAAGGCGAATAGAAAAACGATTGACATTAATAAGCTTTAAGATCAAATGGTCATAAAATCGGAATATAGCAATGTTTGAATGACAACGCTGGGAATTATCGGTGACAGATTTTAATGTGTTATAATATAGTAGATTACTGATGTGATTTTGAAAGCGAACAGATTGATAATTATGCATAATGATCTCTTCTGTTAATGGAAGGTGAAGAACTAAGTGGAGAGAATCGATGAACCTTTTTCAGTCAGTGTTTTAGGACCCTTTCAAATTCGTTGCGAATCCTATGCAAATGCTTTGAAAACTGATAATTTAATAGAAATTTATCCTCTTAGCTGTTGCACGTTTGCTCAGTCACAAGCCTTGTCTACTCTATACCAATATCGATTGTATGCTAGCGGTTATACTATGCATTATGGACCCTACATTTATGTCATTCTATGTAAGTGAAAAATATTCATCATTCCTCTTACTTATTGTTATCATATTATCAAAATTTCTTTTCGGTCGCTCCGATTGTATGTCAATAAGTCGTGTGTACAGTGTACTGATTTCGGTTTTGTGCTGTTGTCGACGTTACACTGCAGTGATCCCATGCCACGTCGATCCTTTTATTGCAAGCCAACAAAAGCAACTGTTCGATCACACCGATCCAAGACAGCTTTATAAAATCCGAATCACAAATTGGAAGAGTGTTAAATAAACGGTGGAAAAGCATTTCTTCTCAAAAATTAAAAGACTGAAGAAGGGGTATTCCTGTTATAATGGAAGGCATTGTATATTCTTTTGTTTTGTAAAATAAATAATTATTTGAATTATATTTCATGGCTCGATCTCAATCCTAAAATCATCAGAATCACCCCGCCCAGAGTGAGTATTTTTTTTCAATCTTAATCCCAGAAACAGTATTGAATTTATTTACAAATTGTTACCTATTAAATGGAAACTGGTGTTATACTCTTTTCAGTAACTTACCAGAATAAGCATACCAGAATGCAATTGAAAATTGGTGACTGCATGTACTGAAGAAAATCATTTGGATGAGACTGTAGATCTGAGACAAAAAACATGTCCTTGATTAATTCTAATCTATGCTCACGACTTTTAAAGGGTCCACACTTGGATGGATTCACACTGCAAATCAGAGTAATACATGATCGAATTAATATTATTAAGCATTTATGATCAAGCTGAAAGCATTGAGCATTTATAATCAAGTTAATAATAAATGAATGATTAAAAAGCAAATGATTCTATACCAGATATATATTATACAATGATAGAAATATCTTTTTTATATCTTTTATTTTTTATTAATTAAAATAATGCTGCCAAGTTTCTAAAAAATTATCATTTGGATGCATTAGGAATTAAATTCGTTTTAAATTAGATCAATTAGATAGATCGTTAGAAAAATAAATAAAAGTCAAAGGCGACCACCAAGCTCTGCAGGTCACCTTGATCACTGGACATCTGCAATTTGAAGATTATCAGTGAGGAAAAGTCGTTTCAGTTTGTAGGGATTTTAAATAACCAATTCAATTTAAGTTTTTGTTCTTTCCTATAAGACTTCATTCCCCTAATTGTTAATGCCAGAATATTTAAATTTGCTGGCGCACGTGAAGTAATGCAAATTCTACTTTAAGGAGAAAAGGTTTAAATACCAAGTTCTAGAAGGGAAAACTCGAGAGTGTGGGCGAACACTGTGCTTTTGTAGCGCGAGCTTCTGCTTGGCATTTATTGCTGGTTAACGTGGCGTAACAGCTATTACTTTGCTCCCACTAGATTTTCAACGCTCTTTTACGAAACAGCCTGAGCCCTGTAGCCTAATTCTACTACTTTGTACGCACTACAATAGACAACATCTTGAAACGTGCACCTGTACAACTAGGGATACCGCAATGTATATAATGTAACGTAATGTTATCCATTTTACTTGAGCTAATTTAACGCTGAAAGGTAGGAGTGCCGTTGATGTCGCGGGCGGTGGCAGTACTTGTAGTGTTGGCTGGAGTCACAATTTCCATCACGACTCGAGGAATGATGCCTGAATGTTGTGAGTTATCTAGTTAGCGTGTGGGGCTAATACCTACTTACTTAGGGTAAATATTAGGTGGCCCCTTCATTTTCACATATCATAATATAACATAGTTGTTAATATCTTCAAATGTTTAGTTTAGTTCTTGCTATTTGAGTTACCGCTCGAGTGAGGTGTAGTTTTTTAGCGTCAAGTCGACGCATTGCGAATTTTAAAAGAGTTAATAAAGGGTTCTTTCCACCCTTCTCCTATGTGGTTTCTACACGGATCTCATCTGTTATACTACTAGATAGACAAGAGGGTCCTACAAGTTATCTGAAAGTATGTATATTGCTTTTAAATCATTTAGCTTATTAAGAAAATTACAAGCATTCATTTCAGAAACAAATTAAAGGTCTCGTAATATGCTTAAATGACAACACACTAAAAATTGGCTATTTGTGCATCCACATGGAAGACAAAAATTAAAAATCCTATGTTGGCGCATTAGCAATAATTTTGCCAAAATAATACTCTGAGAGTTGATTTTTTTTTGAGCCCGCGATGGAGATAAATTAAAATTCTTAAGTTTCGCTCCATAAAACACTTGCCAAATCACATGAATAGTAAACACACACTAATGTAGCAAAACTTAATTGTAATATAAAGAACAAAAATTTTGGAATGGCTCAGCTAAATTCATTAAAAAAATTACAATAACTATTAAAACCAAACCGAATCGCACCTATTTGTTACTAGGACCAGCAATTGGTTACCTTTAATAAGTCATCTGCATAGAGCGTGTAGGGTAAATTTAGACAGATGATTAAAAAACAATAATTTTTTAAAAATAAATGCTTCGTGAAGTGATGTCATTTGTTGAGACGTGAGAGATAAATGTATAGTAGCATAACGTAACATATTGTTCAATAAATTTTGTAGACTTCCCTAAGGTCGTTTCCAACGTCGAAACATATATTTTTTAAATGTTTGATGAATTGTTTAAAGGTGAACATATTAAGATTTTAACGCAGTTTCTTTCTTGTTTATATTTTTTTTTGCATTTTAAGCAAAATATTATTTACATTCTTCGAACATTAAGAAATTATACTTCTAAATTTAATATCAATGTCATAATTAGAACACATATTAGAAACGGTTTTGTGAGTGCTTTTCTGGATTCAAACGACTATTAAACTTGAAACAATGAAAGCAGTTTTCCTCTATTACTTTTCACCGTATTTACCTAACAGTTTTTTCTCCTTGAGCCATGTATAGATGTTTCCTTAACTACAGAGATGTTATTTATTCCAACAAAGTGTCAATTTCTTCGTGTTCGTCTGGTGTAATTATTAACGAGATCTCTACGAACTCCTAGCGCTTAACAATATCAAGAACTTGCCTTTGGTTTTGCTTCTTATTTTAACAAAAATTTTAATCAGGTGCTGAATTTTCCATATATATAGGAAAATGCAATTAAAAGTACTTCCAATTAAATAGAAAAGATGTTTTACAATTAGAATGAATCCAAAATAATGCTGTGGGAGGCAGTAATTTGCTTTGGATTAAGATATTAAGCAAATTTTTAATACGACAAATTAGTGAGTAGTACGAGTTTTAAGAACCTATGACTGGCAAAGTGCATAAACTGCCAAACACTGGTAATTCGTCCCAGGGCCGATTGTGGCAAACATGCTGAATGCGTGAAGTTTCATGTAACAGTTTTTGGGAGATTTATTCATACTCACGTTACAATGCATGTAATGAAAATGCGAGCCAATTTACTTAAGAAAATATCAATGAAGGCTACTGTCCCCAGGTAGATTTCATTTAAAAAAAAAATTAGATTTTTTGATTTTAAAATATTAATTAATTTTTTTCATTTAAAAACATTAATAAAAATCTTTTATTTAGACAAATTTTTAATTAAAAATCTAATTTTAAAAAATAGAGTTTTTAATTAAATATCTTAATTAATTAAAATTAATGTTTTGAATATTTATTTTAAAAGTAATTGAAAACTTTCAGTTAAATTGATATTTTATTTCAAGAGCAATTAAAAAAGTTATTTTGGAGTTTTATTCCCTAAATCTTCTTAGACTCTTTTATTTTTGCGTTTGTTATAAAAGAAACAAAAAGTAACGTTTTTAACAAAGGCTACAGGATGTAAAAATTGGAATTTTCAAAACATTTCCTCAGGTATTTACCGAGTTATAAGATTATAAGTGCGATTTAAAGAAATGAGAAAAATTTCTAATATGAAGAAATCAGATAACACCCTAATAGAGAGATAGTCAACCTTTTTATACCTATTGCCCACTTTATAAGTAGTGAAATTTCCTTACCTTTCACCGGTTCCGCAGTAACTTTAATTAGCGCAACTACAAAATAATTCTTAGAGAGTAGTTTAGTAAACAATACAGTTAAATTTATCCATTTAATTTATACTTCGCATATTTTTATAATAGAAAATTTACCAAAATACAAAAACAACAACAAAAATCTGCTGAAATTGAAGAAAATAAAAATTAAATTTTAAAAGAATTATTAACGGGATCATTGGTGCTGATGCTGAGAGATTAAATATTTGATGGCTGGTTCAATTTTCATAAAAATTAGATCTCTTTCGTAAATATTTATACGGTTTCTCTGTTTAGTCATAACTTGATTAACAGCACTAAAGCGTCATTCTGCAATATACGAGGCAGAGAAATGTATCGATAAATTAAATATAATATTTCAGATATTTCGATAATATACACACATTTTTACCTTTTTGTAAGGGTGCATTAATCGCAAAAATTTCGGTTATCATATTGCAACGAAAATATTCATTTTGACCGCTATCGAACCCATCTGAACGATGGTTTTTGTGACATCTGTACATACGAACAGAATAAAGTTCTCTTTTTATCCAAAAAAGGATTGTAAAACGGATTTAAAAGGGATCCAGAAGAGATTTTTTTCATGACGTCTGTACGTATGCAGTTATGAATGTATCTCGCATAATTCAAAAACGAGTAGTAAATTTTGTGTGTGGGACTGCTTTAGCATGTAATTATGCATTTCCCTTTTCTTTCTCTCAATCGGCAAGCCCAAACATATAGAAATACGTACATATGTATATTGCCACTCTGTTATCCTGCTTGATGAGTGCAGTATTTTTATTCTTATATGTTGGTAAATTGTGCTATTTTGCTTTAAAGGTGACTGAATTACGTTGCTCTTATATTCCTGTTACGATTTTGATGACTTTAGTTAATCTGCATGGAATAATTGTAGAATTACCAACAATTTAAAGTGCCTCTAGGCCTAACGAGGCAGTCATTTGATTACATTTGAAACTCTTAACAGAATACTGAATTAAGTCAGTTGGGGCACGAACTTCACTATCTTATGTCGAGTTGGACTAAAAGTAAACTTTAAACTTTGCGCACCGAAAGACATGTTTTCCTGTCAGCTGGCCGAATTGCTTGTCTTTGCGTAGAAATTCTAATTTTAGTTACAAAAATTGTTTTTTAAACTGTTCTTTGCTGTATTTGATGTTTTATGTTTTTATGTATTTTACAAATTTTTGATGAAGATGCTTTGAATTTTTATGTATATTTGCCTTGCCGCGAAGTGAGCATTGAGTTAATTAAAGGAGAAATATATCTCTAATAGAATTCGAGAAAATAAGTATAAAATAAATGCAGCAGAAAATGTGCATAATTTAGTAGACGGTACAAGGATATCGTGTGGTCTCCCCCATCAAATATTCAAATATTTTTATTTAGCCAGATGTTTTTGCATCCACCACTATTAAAATACTGTTTACTCTCTTTATCATATTCGAGTTTTCAGAGATTTTCTTAGCAAGTAGTATCAACCTTAGCATTACTTATACAATAATTTTTCATCTAGTCATACACCTTCAAGCTCAAAACATCTTAAAGTCGTCTAGGTCTATCCCCTGAGATTCTTTGAAGTGGCCCCTGAGCATTTCATTCTCCTTTTACAGCTGCATCAGCTTTTATAGATGACAATTCGGGAATCTGATGAGATTCTGTTTTCTGTAGAATGTGATAAAGAAGATAAATTTTATAAATAACTACAAAACATTTTTTTAATTGATAAGTTTTATTGGCTTCTTGAAGATGCAAATTGATTTCATTAAATCTCTTTAAAATGTCTGCCAAATACAAAACATCATTGTTTATTGTTTTTAATTCTTGACAAAGATAAGGTTCATTAATACTTTAAAAAACTATATGATATTATCATATAGTACTACATCCTTTGACAGCTATCCAACTTTTTTATGAGGTAAATACCACCTAACAAAATCCCCATTATTGTTTTGACATAACTATGGCAGCATTGTCATGTTTCGCACTGGATTTGATTTTGTTTACAGTTTTAGTTATTATACTTAATGATGAATAGTTTAATTGTTATACTTATAAGGTATTTTTCCCGCCTTCGTGGTATAATGGTCAGCAAACTCGACGCGTATTCGAGAGGTCCGAGGTTCGAGTCCAGGCGAGGGCACTGTACATTTTTCACGTTTCCAACTTCAAAACTCCTAATGACTCTACAGTGGCTCCCGAACTAAATAAGGTGGTGGATTACCACCGAGATTTGGCGACTGGGTCCCCTAATCCCCATGCGCCATTTAAAAGGAGGAGTATATATGGTATTTGTTCCGCCTTCTTGGTGTAATGGTTAGCACACTCGACGCGCATTCTAGAGTTCCGAGGTTCTAGTCCCGGCGAGGGCACTGCCCATTTTTCACGTTTCCAACTTCAGAACACTTGATTACTCTACATACTTAATGACAGAAATTATTGTACTTAATGATGAGACAACAATATAAGCATAAACATACATCCTTTAACATTATAAGCATGCATCCTTTAACATTATAAGCATGCATCCTTTTACAACATCTTACGATACACTATGAGCAAACATCCTTTGACAGCTATCCAACTTCATTATGTAGTAAATGCTACCTAACAAAATCGTCATTATTGTCCCGCCATAACTATGGAAGTATTGGATTTGATTTTGTTTACAGTTTTAATTATTATATTTAATGATGAGTGGAGACTTGTACGTAAATGTTACGCTAAGAGATGTCGTCTACGTACCATGCAACAAATATACAACATGTATCGCTATTCTTTTTTCATATAAGTAATAAATATGTAATAGCGGGCTACCGTTGACGGCGCTCCGTCAGTAGGGCATATAACGATTAATTTTCAATTTTATATTATTTTTCATAAAGTATGCTTAAACTTTGATGTGGCAATATTAAATAGAAATAAACCTATGTTATCAATAATAAGATATATTGTGAAAATTATTTCTTCTTTATTGTACTGTTTTCATCAAAATAGCGGATCTATAAAATATTATTACCTGCAATACTAGACTCATTCAGCTGTATAGAAAAAGAAGAGTTTTGGAGAATAGCTATTAATAAGTTATTACAAAACTTTGTCTTCTTCGAAAACGTACAGTTAGACCGGACCTCTAAAAGGACAATTAGGGAATTATTCCTTTGTCTTGTAAGTACCACAGGGGGGGGCAACGGTTGTAAAGGACCCTCTTATTAATTCCAATGAAGTTTAACAGATGGCACCAATTCATGCTTACGGAAGCCAACACTTTTGCTTAAAGTCAAATATAATAGATAAACTAAAGTTAACGAAATTTAAGTCTAGCCTAACAGCTTCACCGTTTATCTATCGCACAAGTTAGCTCTGACCAAAGTCGGCGTAAACAAGCCTAATGGCAAGAATAATTCAATGCCGCAGAATTCTGAGCGCTATACAATTAAAGTGAGCAACGTGGCTTTCAAGCAGATAAAACACGCTCTGATTTCACCCTCAAAACCTTGCTTTAAGTACTTCCTTCTTTCTATCTACTTTGAACGTCGCACACGCTGGAAATGAAACGGCAGTGGTTCTGGCAGGGAAATGAAACGAGGTTTGATAGGAAAGCGAATTAATATAAAATCACGCGTTTTAAAATTTAAATGATATCCTTACATTATATTTAACATTAATTGGTCTTTTCTTCAAATGGTCACTCTGTCAGGACTCAGTGTTCGGTGCATACTCTTGGCGAACATATTCGTGAAGTAAACTAAGTCCTGATCTTGAACAGGGAGCTGAATGCAACTATGTTCTGTGGTAAAATACTGTGATTAAGTGGCAGAAGAACTGCACGTAAGAAGGATTTAAAATCCTCTTTTATTAAACGACAATTATATACAGCCACTTCCCAACTCGGGAGGGATACAGAAAATAATGACCGCACTTGGGTCTAAACTGAATAATCAAATAATTTAAACTAAAGTTAAGTAGAAATTAAGTAGTCGTTGCTCACAGAGCTATAAACGCGAGGTTGGCCTCTATGCTAAATGGTGAGGAGCAAGATTTAACTAATACTAACGCACTTAGATTTACTTCAATAAGTAATACAGTAACAGCGCTAAGGCTTAGAATTTAAATACTAACTAGTCAGGCGAACGTCGAACAGAGCAGCCGTGATCTGAGACTAAAAGCTCTCTCACACTGAGTAGTTCCTACCTATCGCTTAAATACAAACTTGGCTCCACTTCAAATTAGCATAAAGCTGAAACGCGCGCTCATTCTAACGGGAAGTTGAAATAAGAACACATAGGAAAGGAAAATTAAAATAAAACTTTGTTAGTTTAAACTAAAACCTTACAACTCTAATGTGTTAACACTGAAAGGCAATGATTTTAAAGCTTGAGATATATTCTTAATGCATTACTGTTGAGATACATTCTTTTATACAGAGTATTATTATAGTTTCTCCAATTTTATAATTTTACCACTTTTTGCAATTAATTGTGATGTGCGGTAAGTGGAAGTTAACCCATCTTCGGCACATTGTTTTTTTAATGATGCAGCTATCGTTGGACGATTTTGAAATTTTTCATTTATTTCTTGAAAGTGTTCAAAGGGCTTTTCTTCTGGATGCTTCGTAGCGAGGTGTTCTACTTGGTTTCATTTCTTCATTCGATAACTTTTTATGGTATAGTAAATACACTAGAAGTTGTTTATTTACAACAAATTCATGAAGCACATCTTCAGATATTCCGGTAAATAGCCACAAGCGATATCTAAGTGTATTTTTTAGACGTGGATAACAATACACAAATTATAAAACCTATTTTAAGCCATAGACACGTGTTAATTTTCACAAATCTAACTAGATACTATCCTATACTCGAAAAACCTCAACTCGAATCTTGAATGGTAACACTTGGTCACAGAACAGTACCTAAGAGAAGTAGCAAAGCCGTGCCGTATAAATATATGGGATCAGGAGTGCTACGCGGTCAGTTACGGAACTAATACTGATAATAGTGCTATTAGGTGCTAGTACGTGGTAAGCACCAGGTTGATTATCAGTGATCTAATACACTCAACAAGAAGTCATCATTAAAAAAGTAACGAAACACGATCTGGAAGCACGCAGAAAATTTGCACATAACAGAGGCAAGATATCAATCACAGAAGGCCGATCGCCAGATATTCAACGTAAGAAACCGATAAAATATCAGGCGGGTAGGCGAAGTCGTCATTCGTCAACTCGCACATGGCGATGACATTACCTTTCCTGGGAAAGTTCGTGATGAATTGATAAAACTGCATTATCAAAATGGGATGAACGCTACTACCGGAATTGCGTAGGCAGAATGCACTCAATGGCGTCATTTGGATGCAAGATGGTGCACCTCCATATATAGCGAGCTTTGTTAAAGGGTCCTGGAACAGCATTTTGGTGATTGCATCATCTCACGCCATTATCCTTTTCCGTGTTCCGTGGCCCAATCTGAGGCCTATGGATTTCTGGTTTTGAGGGTATCTCAAATCTAGAGTTTACCTGTGCAAACTTTGTCGAATTTAAAGGATTCTATACGGCGTGAGATTGCAAACATCCCTCATGCCATATTGCGTTCAGCGGTATTGTCCACCGTCTTACGATACAATGCATACTTGCCTGTGATGGCCCTCATGTGGAAAATGTTTGACCTAAATAAAGGTATTCTTTCGTCTGATACGTGTTGTCATCAGTGATCGGTGTTTTGTCTCTGTCATATGCAAATTTTCTGCGTGCGTCCAGATCGTGTTTCGTCGGCCGGTATTCAGAACTCTTTTTTGGGTATACATAACACGCAGGTTTTTGGACATATCGGTACCGTTCCAACGCTATTTAGGATTTTCGCATACGCTGAACATTTTGCGACCGGAAAAAGTTGGCGTTGCCATTCGACATTTTCGAGGTTCTGCAACTATAACCGTAACCTTGAGCGTCCCTGTGTTTCCATTCACAGAATCTCGAGCGCATACCTCCGAATAATTATATTTGCAATCTCATCTCGACCGGTTAACCAGAACGAACGCTAGAAGTGCAGATATAGGCAAAGTTTCTTTATGACCACCCTGTATATCTATGTGTATCGATATATATATATGTTGTAAGGTATATCCTAATTTCATAACAGTTGTTTTTATAAGTTTATGCGCCTTTTTTATCTGTTCTAGGTTCAGCTTACAATTCCTTAGCAGAATGAGTTTTAAGAATCGCTTGAAATGCAAATGAGAAGTAGAAAGCATTTAAATCAAAGTTCCACTGACCTCGAAAGAGTACAAGAAGATCGGCACTCGTGCCCTTACACAGCTTTTCTATTAAACGAAAACCAAAATTTGCCTACATAGGATTTAAAATTGTGCAATCATTCTAAATCATTTTCCTAATTTTTGTAGAACTTTCTACTACTTTAGCATGGCACATATTTGTAAATATTATGTAAATAGTGGTCGTTTTTCTGGGAAAGATAGGTATTTTATGTTTTATGTGCTGTTTAATTCTGTAAAATGTGTTTTTCACATCCCTCACGTGATAAAAGAGTCACCAACTTTCAACTTGTTCTCTGGACCCACTCATGTATTTTTGTACTTCCATCGCTCCTTGAAGCACCTATGTTAAAATAGGCGGTGTACAGCTTGCATACTTAGCAAGCTAGACGGGCGATACCGACAACTGGAACTGGACTTCAAAAGAAAGAGTTAAAATTCCTGACTAGCGCGCGTTTGCCTTTTGGCTACGTCTCTCTAGCTGTTACTACGTTCGGGCGTATTACGTGCCTTTTGACAGCTTCGCTGTCTAATTTAATATTACTGGCCAACTAGCTAGAATTTCAATTACCCTCGGATAAATCTCTTTAGTTAGTTATTAGTTAGTTCTTTTTTCTTACATTTTTGAGTTTAAGCCTAAATGGAGGCTTTCTAGTACGCCTTGCGAAAGGGGCCATCTGTGAATCTTTATTTTGAGCAATAAAGGGTAATTAACCGTTCCTGGGTTTACGTTTCTGTTCTTGGACCTTAGCGGTTATTCGCTTAGCTGTTCACTAGGTTCCTCAACATTTAATTTAGTAGAATAAAAGGGAGAAATCCTACAATGTAGAGAGGGATAGAGCTAGATAGATAGACAGATTTTTTACTGCCGATTGCAATAAAGAAGAGAGGTGCACAGCTAAATGTTATATACAGACTTCCAACCATCTATGGCTAATCTTTTTTGAGTTATGCGAGATACACGACACGGAAAAATCCATCCATCTATAATCAATTTTAGAGTCAGTTTTGGAAATCAATTTTAGAATCCGTTTTGGAAATCAATTTTAGAATCAGTTTTGGAGTCCTTTATTCTGTCTATGTGCTTTTTTGTTAAGAATACGATGAAAATCAGATCCGCTTATTAATTTTTTATGTGAAGCTATAATGGAACTTGATCGTACAAAGGCAGAAATATCAAATTACTAGGGTTTGACAACTTAAATAATCCTATACTTACAATATAACAACATATCCGACAAAGAAAATAGAAAATAACCACATGGCAAGAGCTACAATGCAGAAAAACTTCTGGGTTTTGTGTGTCCAGCATAAGCTTTTTTGAGGTCTGCAGTTTTCTATAATTGAATTGGCTTTGATATACATGAACGTGTAAAATATTAATATATTTAGCAGCGAACACAGAGGCATAAAAAGTGTTCCTAGCCTGTAAACATGAAACATATTAATATGTTAAATAACAAATTCAACAACATAAAAATATTCTGTCCTGTAAAATATAAAAATTGCGAAAATTCTTAAACAAACAATCAAGAAAGTATAAGAAAGGATCTTATCTTGTGAGTTTTGGAAAATGTAAGTATGGAATAAAAACATTTAACTTTTTTTTTGGGGGGGGGGAAGAATGAATAATCAAGTAACGTGGTATAAACCCCTATTCAAGTAAACATGAAAATGCATATAAATATATATATATGCATAAATACACTGCTGGCCATCCAAAATGCAACACGAAAAAGGACAAGAGATATCAAAGACAAATTTTTTTTCAGAAATTACACATCCTCGATGTTAATTGATTTGATATGCATCATTCTTTGAGATAAGAAAGAGAAGAAAATCAGCAATGACTGTTGCCTCCTCATTTGTCGCGGCACTGAGTGAAAGAGGCTTTGGACGTATTATGGACGAATAGCAACCCCTGCTACCTCCACACGTAGCCAAAATTCATCTGGTGTAACCGCGTGTAAGGCATGCAGGGGTAGGCGTTCTCTAATCACTGAGCAGACATGTTCGATGGGCAGTGCATCTGGAGAACGTGCAGCTCAGGTTAACAATGCACGGTGGGTTAAGAAGAAAGCTTGAACATTTCGTACAATATGTGGTCTAGCATTTTCCTTTTGAAATGTGGTCCAAATGTCATTAAAGAGAACAGGCTGCTGGAAAACTGCACCGATATAGCATTGGCTGGTAAGTGTACCGATAACGGGTACTAGGGGTTACAGCAGTGGCACCCAATGTTGTTGTTGGAAAGGCAACCCTTCATTTAAGCCATAAGGCCAACTTCATTGGTTAGGAGGGCTGCACCCGTTAACCAATCACCCTACACTATCACACCGGATGGAGGACCAGTATGACGATACATAATGCAATTATCGAGCAGCCTCTTCCCACGGTGCATCCATACTCTAATACGATCATAGTTGTACTGGAAGCAGGAGCGGTATTCGTCCGAAAACACACTGTCATACCATTCGGATGTTCCTCTCCGCCGTTCAGTGCATCACTGAAAGCGCAAACGTCTGTGGTATAAAGGTAAGCGAAGTAATGGACGCCTAGAACGCCTTTGTACTGTAAACAACATCGAATTGTTTATGCAGACACCGACTGCTGTGTTAGAAATTGCATTTATTGTGATATGGTTCCTGATGTGGCGGTACGCTGTCTCAGTGCCATGCGTGCAATATGTCTATCTTCCGGTGGAGATGTCCGACGAGTCATTTGCAATTGCTCCTGTTCGTTAGCTGTTCTCTCCTGCATCTACCGATTCCATAATCGCATGACTGCTGCTTGGCTGTGTCATATGCGATGTCCAGTTTCTCGGAAGAATAATCTGTAATTATATCCACTCTGCAGTCTTCATATGTTCTATGTACATGATGTTGATATCCATCAACTACTAAACACGTTTTTCTATTTCATGTTGATAGCAGTTCAACAAGCTCCATCATTAACGCAGCGATTTTCCCTCACTCGAACTCAGAAACGCGCTCAAAAGATGCTCATATTTTCCTACGGAGCATATTAAAACTACACACAAGAAACAATCTCGCGAGAGAACAATTCACGTTATTCAAAACCGCACGCGTTCCTCTTTATTTATACAGATTGTAAGTAGCGCTGCAGTCGTCAGTGATGTGCGAATGCTCTGAAATCGTAATCATTTGCATAGTCTACCGCGTTTACACGTAATGCAAGTTTTATGCTGTTTGAATGATTCCTTTATGGTGTTGCATTCTGGATGGCTAACAATTTAAGAGAAGTACCGAATCTAGTGGTGCAAAAATTATCTTATCTTGCTATCATATATAAATGTGAATACACTGACTATTGAACACAATGATAGAAACAATTATTTAATCCCATAAGCGAGTAAAGGCTCATTAATGACCAAGTGGACAAGACTCCCGATAGTTCGACCTCAGCTTCCGGCGAAGAGGCTGGTATCATTGAGGTTTTGAACTGTTTTCCTCATGTACAGGGCTTACCTGAAATGCTCCAAAGGACTTAGAGGGATGATAGTACTCATCAATACGAACAAAAAATGCAATGGAATATGGGGTCGTAAATGACGTTTAAAGGGTGAAAATCGAAAAAAATGCGTCTGGAGATGGACAAACTGAGACAAGTAAGAAACGCTCCAGAAAATTATTTATTGCACAGAATAGGTAACACGCAGCTCGTGATGTCCAGAGAAAACAAAACTTTTACAACAAATGTTCAAAGTGTCGACCGCGGACATTATCACACAAAGTACCTTTGGGTTTCTTCTTCTCGGAACAGATTAAATCCCTCATTTATGAGACGCCAGTAGAAACGCCAGATGAAATAGTAGCGCGTATTGTGATCGCTGTAGCAGAAATCCAGGAAACTCTCGTAATCTTCGAGCGTGTCCTCCAGTCGTTCCTCCGTCGATGTACTTTGTGTGATAATGTCTCAGTTTGTCCATCTCCAGATGCATTTCCTCGATTTTCACCCTTCAAACGTCATTTGAGACCCCATGTTCCATTGCATTTTTTGTTCGTCTTGATGATTACTATCATCCCTCGAAGTTTGTTGAAGTATTTCAGATACACCTTGCATAACATAACTACGAGCTAGGCATTCCTCCTTGCTTTACCTTAATTAAATCATACGGCATTTTTCAGATTACAGCGTTCGCTTCTAAGAAGATTTTACCATTATATAATTTCAAACACTCGAATTTGGTAGATAGAGATAACATCTCAATTAAAATTTAATTGCTGCTAGAATTACAATGTAGTTACAATAAAACCGTGATTTAAAATGGACCAGTTACAATGTAACAGTAATTATAAATCGTGCAGCTGCAATGTAATTGAAATTATAAATCGTATAATTGTCAAATTAACTAAATTAATATGTAACTATAGTTTCACGCTATATAATTACATTTGCATTATAGTTATAATTGCAGTTATTATTACACCGAACTGTAATTACAATGTAATTCTAATTAATATTTTTAGTATTCCTGATTTTATTAAATCTTGATAGAGGCGCATTATTTTTACTTATCATAATAGGATATTGCGTTCGGAAAATAGAATCTGTTAACGCGATCATGCTTCGGAAATTGACTAACGAGAAAACGGAAAACATCTATAAGCAAAAATGACTAACCATTTCGGATATACTGTATTTGGCAAGAGCCCTTAAGTAACATACAGGTGGCAGTGCGACTTCTGTCATATATTTTGAGCGCCCTCATGCTACACAGATACTACACACTTACAAACATCCAAGTATTCTCAGGGATCCGAACCTGCGCCCTTTGGTACAGCATTCAGCGGCATTAATCACTTTCCCCATCCACACAACCACCCCATTAACCACTTTACTGCCCTTTGGTACGGCAGTCAGTGTCATTCCCACTGATCAACATTCTAATTTTTAATCAAGACCAGGATGTCCCTGCAGAGTTGTAATTTACAGAGGCAATTATATTTTTAACTGCGTAATCATACCTGACGCAATTAAAACGCAATTGGAATTACAATTATAATACTACTGCATTGTATTACAATTATAATGCTACTGCATTGTATTACAATTACAGGGTAATTGTGATTATAGTAAGGAATTACTTTGCAATTACAAATGCAATATAATCATAATGACATTGAAATTAGATTGTAAGTATAATTTCATAATTTAATTAACTGTAATTAATTTTTGTTTCAGCTATGAGTAATATATGTTGCGCCAACTGATGAAACTAAGAAAGTAAAATTAAATCCTCTCAAAAGGAAAAAAAGCCAATTTCCAAAGTATAAGCATTTGTTTCTGAATTTTCATTTTTTGACCTAAAACGCAGTAAACAGGGAAAGGTCAAAATATTTAAACTCGCACGACCATTTTTGAAAAAAATTATTATATGAATAAAATAAAAAAATAATAAAAGGAAAAGAAATGTCTACGCATACAGAGGATTATAATCTATATCTTGCTGAAAACATTTTTCATCATTACTCTGTATTTTTTATGCAGATAACGGTGCATTGAAGAAGTACAATTAGAAATTTTTCAGTCGACATATTAAGAATTATTAGCTAATCATTCTACTTATATCACTAATTGTATGTAACAGTATTAATTCAAAAATGTTTTAAAAATACAAGTAAACTAAATTTTTCACTTTTATTACTTCGATGAGCAATGCATATTTATGATACAAAGGAAAAATTAACTATTTCAGGCGTAATCAATCAGCAACAATCTTTGAATTTTTTTTGGTAGCTTATAGAAATCGCTAAAGGAGAACAATAACACTTCTGGTTTTAGAAAATACGTACCAGCTAAGAGATTGGAAGAAAATCAAATCCGCTGTGTGATAGGCGACATCAAAATGTGACAACGTCCATGAAACGAAAAAGTGTTCGAAGACTTTTCGTCGCAGATACTCCAACGCAAATGTGAACAGCACGGTATGCATGAAGAAGTTCATCATCATTAAAAGAAACAGGTGTTCGCCAATCATTCTCTCATAACACTGAAAAAGACGCAAATGTCAGAAAGAAACAGAACAATTTTTTTAAATAAAAATATTATCAAGCGTTCGTATTTCTAGACCAATAAAATTACAGAGAGTTTTCTCTAAGAATCTTACTGGAATAGAAACATAACAATGTAAAATTTAGAATTAGGCATAAAAATCAATCTTATAATAGTATATATTTTGAATAAAACTATATCGATTTCGAAGGCGATCAGACAGAGATCCCTGTTCTTTAGAAACAAACTTTCTTGCAAAGGTTGGAGAAGCGACTGTTTTATATGGAAATCGACGGACAGAGTGAAGTGAAAACAAACGTAGAGCCATTTGTGAAAGAATAAATTTAATTAATATTTTAATGAATATGTAATTTTTTTTTCGATAAATGTTTCGACCTTTTTTCGAAATTTGAATTTCTCCGCCCATTAATTTCCATATAAATTTTCTGTCGTCCCCCCTACCCTTGCAAAATATTTTTCTTCCTTGAAGAAAGTCTTATGTCTCATCACTCTCAAAATTCACAAAGTTTTATTCAAAATCTACAGAATCTATGGTTGATTTTTTGCCTAATTTTACACCTCTCTAAGATGAAAACTCCCAATATTAAATGTCTTCAGTCTTCTGAGGAATAACCGTCTTTTAAAAACTATTGTTGCTTCGTACGGGTTCGTAATAAATTGAATGCACACAGAACCGATAATTACTTGATAAAATTTATTTTCGCTAAAAAAATATTTTACAGTTCTGGAACTTTCCACAAAAATACTCATACAGCTCTTCTCAGTATCACAGAGTACAATTAGCTGTTACCCTTCAACTACTAAGAACGTTAAACATAACGCAATGCAAAGAACATCTAAAAGATGAAGTCCCACGGATATCTCACGTTTTATTTTAAATAGGTTTTTGAACCCACATTTTATTTTAACCCTCTAAGCGGTATGGTGTTTTGCATTTGTCATGAAGACCTGTATTTATGCAGCATTTATTAGCTAAATTTACATAATTATTTATTTCAGCCTCTATTTTCATAGACTTACATTCATTAAGATTACATTCTCATTATTAAAGAAAGAAAGAAAGCAAAATATCTTGAGTTATAAACTAATATGTAACAAGCGATAAAAAATACCATTACCGGATAAAGTTGATCATGCCACTCAGAGGGACAGATTTCTTAATTCTAAATTGATTGATGTTCGAATTGTGAAGCCTATTCAAAGATTATTTGCCAGATTAAACACAGCCAGGAAAACAACCTGAAAAAACACCTACCATACCTGAAAGGCAAACATTAGGAGGTTATCGACAATTTGACGACGTTACTGTGTTTACTGAGGATACATTAGGGAAGGTAGAGATAAGATTTTTCCAGTGAGTGCTCATAGCTCTTTTCTTCAGATTTAAACCCTGGAATAAGCCGTCCAACCGGTAAAGTGGTAAACGCCGCTGACTGCCTTGCCGAAGGGCCTGGGTTCGAATCCCGGAGAAGACATGGATGTTTGTAAATGTATAGTGCCCGTGCGGCAAGGGGCAATCTAAATACGCGGCGAGTCGAAATTTCTCTCGAGGGGTTGGTAGTAGGGGAAGAGGGGTGGGAGACCGTCAGACTCATCGCCCCCGGGATGCTTTCCATCAACAGTTGGGAACGGAACTGAACTAAATTATTAGCACCTGTAAGGTGCTCAAGGCTGTTGCCAACGGCATGTGTAAAAAATTACACCTCTTACTACGAGGAATTTCGTGGGCTTGGGCTGACTATAGGTCAGATAAGTGAACATTAGCAACAACAACATATGTGAAATAAATGGCAGGCAACATGAATCGGAGCTCTTAATCGTTTACTGACATTGATTTAATCGCCTTATTCTTCAGTAATAACTAGTTTGCTGTGCAAATGGGTACACAATCTATACTATTCCTTGTGTGTTTAGAATTTCGGTTTTTTTCTGCATTCTTCTTGAGCTATTTTAGCTCTTATTCTTATCAATAAGAATCGTTTTGTCCTAATTCTTTAAAGATAATTACGAATCCGCAAGACTCATCAACGTCAGTTTTACATAGTTCTATTTTAACCTAAACGTGGTAAATTTTGAAACACATAACTCGTCAGCAAGGAGGCATTAAACCTTCTGAATTTCTATTAGCTTCACTTTAAAAGAATTGATACAAGAATGAGAAAACGGAAAGTATATAACATCCAAATTCAAACTTACCTCTTCCAGATGTGATTCTGTAAAATGATGGAAGTAGATCAACAGAAATACTGATCGTAAAATCAACAATCTAGAGAAAAAACAGTACAGCTCTTATATGTCAAATGATATGAAAATTTTTGAACGAATAGAACTCCAGTTATTCGGATTAACTGATTATGCAGCCATTCCAAAATGCTGACTGATCACTGATTTAATTTTTTTTTCGTATCAAATATGTATTATTTACAATAACGCAACAGCAAGGACTTTTTTATTGTTTACTTATTTTTTATTTTTATTTCATTTAAAACATTTTATACAGGTCAACACACAAGACACAATTTTTTCAACAAAATTAAACTATTAAACTTGCAGAGTCATTAATTAGGATTTTCTGATACTGGAGCCGTGAAAAATGTGCAATGCCCTCGCCGGGATTCGAACCCTGGATCTCTCGAATACTTCTCCAATTACACCACGGAGGCATGCCAAAAGGACGGAGAAATTATCTTATACACTACCCCCTTTTAAAGGGCGTCTGAGGTGCAGGGAATCCAATCGCCAAATCCTGTTGGCGGCGAATTATTAGTCTCCACCTTTCAGTTCGGGCGCCACTAGTCGGATGTGCAATACCGTCGGAATAACGATCACTGTTTGATATGCAATGAGATTGGTGATGGAAGGCCCTTCTTTGAAGATTGTATGTGGACTGGGAGTGCAAGGAAAAATTTTAAGAGATAGTATAATAATGACTTTTAAAAGAATTATGCTAATTTAGTAAAATATGCAAAGAATATTATGAAATCTATAAATAACAATAAACAAGTCGCGGGAATTTTTTAATGTATTGTGTGCTTGGAAGTATATGTGTTTTCTTTTGTATATTATGAGTCGTTTCCTAACGCAGTTTTATTATATTCATTTTAGTTAAATTTGTGTAGTTTGTTGTGTTTAGATAATCTGAGTTTCACTGGTTATATTGTTTTGTTTCGTTTCCTTTTATTACCGCGATGTTGCTGAATGGGTTGGTCCCCTAATGAGTCATACGGTCGTCAAAATTCGGTTATGTGGACTGGGAACTTCACCCCAATAATCAATCTATTGTAGCGGGTACAGGCATCATGTTTCAAAACATTATATATTGCAGTAGAAACAGGCGTGATGTTCCCATATTACAAATCATTTTTGCAAACATGATCTGTTTATAGCAGTGTTTACTATAACAAAAGTTATCGTTAACAGTGTTATATCCCTCCAAAAATGTTTTATTTGCGTCCACTGCACACATCCCACTTGTTAGGTCAGGTGCAATAATTTGCGTGCTATTGTTTGACAGGACTTTGCAACCATAAACCTTTGAGAACGATCTTCAAAGAAAATATGATGAATAAAGTATAAATCCGTTTATTTGCATCATCATAACAATGGCCCCAATAGATCCAGTCAATCTGGAGTTTTTGAGTGGGCTGTTTCCAATTAATCCGAATTAATGGAACTCTACTGTCGTAATAATAATAATAATAATAACAATAATAACTAATATAAATAACATTTTTGTCCTTTGTCTGTAATCAAGTCAATACAGCCCATTCAAATTGTTCAATTTTTAAAATAAAAACGATTATTCTTAGATTTTTTTCTATTAAATTTACCTCACGGTTCACCAGCGGTCGTACAGTAGGTCGCTGAACATTGATAATTCGACCCGACTTCAAATTCAGACAAATGGGCTGACTGCATGGGATATTACATGCTTTTCCCCATTCAGATACGAGCCAGTTTCCTTTAAAAAGGCCTCCACCAAGGCATCCATATCCTCGATACCCACACACACATACACATACACGTACAAATATCTTCGTATGTATACAAACTTAACTATTTTATACGAATATGAACTTACTCGATCACAGAAATATATAGTTTTGTTGTTTTCGACCAACACGTTTCAAATCTTTCACTGCATTTCAGAATGCCGTAGAAACCAGCGGACAGCAATATCATAATCATAGTCGAGATGAAGCCTCTTGAGATTTTCTGTTAAAAAATAAGAAATGTCATTAACACAGGAAACAAGTTATTAAATTAATAGTTAATTTGGAAGGCAAAGAAGTCTGCAAAAATTTCGAGACAACTTTCCTCGCGCTCTTTACAAATAGAAATTAAACATTAAAAATATTACTGTCGGAAAACTTGAGATAGTTTATGATCTCAAGGACGAGCTTAGTATATATACATATACACACACATATAT
>KK117274.1:229619-267435 GCA_000611955.2 Stegodyphus mimosarum
TATATATATATATATTAAGAAAAAATTAAAAAGTTATAAACGGAAGTGCAGGTCTAATCCTCGTACTCCGCGAGGGTTCGGAAATATTACTTTGAATAGAAATTGAGAACATTTAAGGACACATACATGCACAGATAAAAAGGGGGCTTACCTGCAAAGAGAGATAGATAAATTAAAATAATTATCAACGCAACTTTTTTCAAACTTGCAATGTCATTCTAAGAATAAAACAGAGATAGACCCAAAAAGTTTGAAAATAAAACCAACCACGTAGAGGTTAATCGTATTCTCTTCAAGTAGTTAACATCAAATTATAAATATAATTTCTTGAAGACAGGAAAAAATTCTAAAGCCTGGAAATTTTGCAAGAGCCTTGTTCATAACAAGCAAGGCAAACTCATCTCAAGCAAGTGACAAATTCATCTCAAGCAGATATTTTTTAGAGACGGACCAAGCATTTCATTGATACAATTATTAAAAACGTTACGTGTGGCATAAGCCTTGTTGTTGGATGTCCACAATACATTTAGCCTGCTCTTCTGGACTTTATACTTCTTGAAGGTTCCTGGATTGTCCGAACGGTAAACGAACAGCAGTTAAATTTTTAAATCATAGCACAATGAAAAAAAAAGGAACGTGACTCGGTCTTTTATCGATTTGTGTCCGGGAATGTCTTCTCCTCTGGTGTAATACAAGCTTGTTTAAGCGTACAGGTCCGTCTCATCCCAATTTAACACCTGGTCCGGCAGCTAAAACTCAGGATTCACAAGCTTCTTAAATACGCCAATGAAGTTCTCGGCTGCCATTATGTCTCAGCTTGCTGCTTCTCCATGCCTCACAACACTGTTGATGACGGTTTTCACTTAAACTTTTCGAATCATCCATGGCTTGCCTAGAAACTTCTTCCGCGCCCGCCTGATTATATGTGCATGCTAGGTCAGCCATGGTCTGAATACAACTTTCTCAAGCAAGAGTAAGATGTTAGCAGAACGAGCGCTAAACATAGATTTATAACCAAGATGCAGGCAGGATCCTGCGGAGGACATCATGACGTCTGCACGTCAGTCGTTCTGCGAAACATCACCCGTTAACGGAACCAATTTGTTTTTCTCACTATGCGAATCATTCGTTAAGCGAGGTTTGACTGATGACAAATAGCCAAATCGGCTACATTTTGGGACTTTTCAATGAACTCAGAATCTACAAAGAAAATGATTTTGCTCAAAAGATCATAAAACTAGAGCAATTTTCGTAAAAATTACGAGAACTTCTTGAACTTTCACATATATGGAATAATCGGGGGTTTAAAAATCTTGCTACAACCTAAAAAATTGTCTCAACAGCCAACCACTGTTGTCAAACTTTTATATTTTATTGTTTTATGTATTTATTTTATTCGACTGGTCATTTATTCAATGCTCTGGAATCTAGAGCACTCTTTTCGCGAAGAAATGGCCACTGTGATGATGATCTCTATAATTCCTTGTATCATTAGATCAGGGGCAGCTGAGCTCCCCGCCCTTCCCTGATTTAGACTGTTCTGGTGCAGGTAGCCTCTTTCACAGGAGAATGTTCATGTCTTTTATCCATACCCATACACGACTCTAGCATTTTCGACGCCCTAGGATATTAATGCATTTCTCCTGTTGTATAAATTAAGCACATTCATAATTTAAAGCAAATATATCCTTCTTTATTTGTCTCTTCTGAAAACAACTTAAGCTCTCCTAAAATCTGGTTCCTATCCTGTTGCTTATGTCGCTTAAGTTTGGAGCTTACTCTGTTCAGGCAGTTAAAGATTTTCAGGATTCACCGATAAGAGTGCATGGAAACGTGACCTTTATTGAAGTTAGACCTACGATTTTCTTGGTCATATTTTTGCAACAGCAAATCGAAGTACTGTCATAAAGTCAATGTCGAAGTTCAAGAAAACCTTTTTTTTCAAGCCAGATACGCAGTATTCTTATTGATAACACCTGGTCTGAAAGGTTAGGCGAACAATTAGGCACCCGGAAGTTTAGTTCCAATTTGGTGATCATATTTCACTGTTTATAAGCTCAGGTTTCCAAGGCTTCGTTAGGAGACTCGTAGTTTGAATTTTATATATATCCAAAATGTTAATTCACACCCAAAATGGCACGTACGGGAAAGAGATGAAAATGACAGATGAGCAAAATTAAGGGCATTTCTAAAGACTGGACAAACTTAAGGATTTTAAGGGCCAAAAGTCGTGTTAAGAAAACCTAAGAATTTTTAAGGACTGTTCGAAGTTTGTAAGATTTCGGTTTAATTTATTCATTTCCTATTTACGAAATACAGTGATTCGTCTGAGTATGGCATTAATCCATTCCAGTTCCTTGGACTTATGTCAAAATATTTGAATACCAAACGAACTTTTCCAATCAGAACAAAAGGAAAATAACTAATCCGTCCTTATAAAAGATCCTGTTACTACTAATATAACACTATTTAGTACTTAAATGCAGTAGGTGATAATGTTTATCTGTTAACCTAGATCACAAGTAATTTTTCAACACGCTGTAACGATATGTGAGCTTTGTTTGCTAACTGATTTGACGGCTTTCGCAACGTTAGCCGATGTAATAGCGTCTTTTTAAAATCGTAAACAAACTCTTAACTCCACAACAGCCAAGTCATACAATTCATAAGTTCGTCGAATAGTATAATTCACAAGTGCGCATATCATTTCAGCCACTGAGGGTAGGGTCTCAAAAAATGGACCAATGAGCTTCTATTGCTCTTGTTGACGCCGAATCTTTGACATTGTGAATATACGCGCATACTATTTTTTAAGTTTCATTTTGCATTTTTTTAGAAGTTACGGCGTTTAAATGCTGCTATCATTTTAGTAGAAAATCTCGCAGCGCTTTCATTTTAAAGTTTGTTTAACCGTCAACATATCATTTTCGTGAAATTTATCACGCACGGGATATTCGGATTAATGTTCATGGCATATTATCGTTCTTTATATCGAGAAAATGACTCAAGCTACAATTAGCCTCTAATATTATGCATTTACTAACATCTGTGGATTAAGAGAATTCAAGTGTATAATTTTTACTGAGCTAAGACTAACTGAAGGTTTTACAAGGAATCTAGTATTTTCTTATCTCGGTGCTTTCATTCCTTTGATTTTAAATGCGTAAGATTCAAAATATATATTGCGAATGATCTGATCATACCTATTATTAACATTAAAAGTTATACATGAACAAATTAAATATTTTCTTGAGAATAAGATAAATTCCTCCTGTATTTCTTGTGCAGGGAATACATTTAAGAATGAGCAGTCATTAATGTTAAATTTAGCACACTAAATGTGTAAGAATGGAAATTAGGAAAGTTCATTTTGAATACAACTGTGCATTTGCTATTATTATAAAACATCCTTTACATACAGACTGCAGTAAGAAATGCTAAAACATCTACATATATAAATATGCTCATCTAACTACGCACTGAAAATTTTCACAAGATATGCACATGCTTTAATTACTTTTTAATTGCTTTGCAAAACAGTTTCAACCATCTTACTTTGTAGAGACATTAGGTATTTTTTTGGGAACATGAGAGAGGAAAAATATGCACTGCCTTCGCCGGGGATCGAACCACGGACCTCTGAAATACCAGCTCAGTGTGCTGACCATTACACCACGAAGGTACGCTAAGAATGTGGGAGATATACCTTATAACTTAAAAGATTATGTGAAATGAGAGAAATGTTATTGGAAGCCTATTGATCATTTCTAGAATCCACTTCCTCGGTGCGATACAGATATACACTTTCGAAATACGCTCCACGATACGCATGTCATCTTCATACTTTTCAACTTTTTTCACCTCCATGAGGATAGCAACAATTGTCTTCGTTGCTTGATTATACTTATTAACTGTCTTAAAATTCATTCTTAAAGAATTTATAAAGATTTTACTCGGAAAGATACAAAATCACTTGAAAACTCAGCGTTTACAGGGCGGGATGTTTACTGTAAAGTAGCAAGAGACCTACGGATGTTCATGGACAATCGTAGCATTATCTCGAAGGAGCTACTCGAGTTGTACCTCTTTCGAGGCAATGCTAATGATAATGCTTTTGAGTATCTCATCGAACTCGGGTTGCATTGCAAAACAAATACCGTATAAAAAAAGAAAAGTTTTCGCGTCCAAACAGGACTATACCAAGTCGGACGTATTTCAAAGCGGATGTATAACCGAAATACTACTGTATTTTACGATTACAAAAGACAAAATTTTGTATTCAAATGAACTTTTCAAAACAGAAATGCCAGACCAAGGTAAAAGCATTCTATTATATTATAGAATGCATCACGAAGTAGTACCAACCTTTAATAAGACAATAAGTGTATAAATAGCCTCTTTCTTTGGTCTAAGACCCACCTTTTCCCTTCAAAGTAAACTTCGCTAAAACGGCCTTAGAATCGCACACTTTTTCTGAATTATTAACTATTCTGAATTAAATGATTTTTCCCCATACTAATTTAAATAAGTGCATTATTATTGTTTATAAAATGAAGTCGATAGTAAAAAATATTTTGCAAGTATATTTGGAACATTTCTTTATTGATTTTATTTGCTTAGCACCGAAGTGTATTTTTCCCGCCTTCCCATTAGTTGCATTGAAATCAAGAGGTGTTTCTTAGAATTAATAGAGCCGAAGTCTATTTTCACCCCTTTCCACTCATTGCACTGAAATCATAGGTGTTTCTTAGAAAATATGGTTTTCATTGAAATCAAGGGATGTTTTTTATAACCAAAGTCTATTTTTTTCCTTCTCGTTGGTTGCGCTAAAATCAAGGGCTGTTGAATAGTTGAAAAAAGATTGCTAGAGGGCGCTGATGCCAGCGTTGTTTTAGAGTGGACTAAGGTTTGTTTCTGTTGAAGGCGGTGACTTAAAAATACGCTCTGTACATAGTTCACTAAAATATTGTTCAAAATGTTAAAATTTTATGAACTACTGAACCACCATCACCTGATCTAGAAGCTCATTTCTATAAGGGATGTATCTTAGAATGCATGGCGTATTAGAATAGAAGAAATATAATAAATATTTATATGCTGGCGTGTGATAATGATCATAAATACATTTTGACGATTTAATTATGAAAATGATCATAAAAATGCTCTCTCAGGTGTGAGTATGCACACCCAAGCCAAAGAAATAATCACATTCATCAGATTTATCAAATTACCTACATTCAGTATCCAAGTCAAAAGTGAACAATATTAATCAGACATAAAAATTAAAAATAAATTAGGGAAAATAATAACACAAACCCTATATCTCTCTAAGTTAGGAATCGTAGAATACATGAGATAGCCCAATGCACACATTAGAGCTATGTGAAATGAGATCACAAATGTAGACACAACTGCTTCCCAAATTTTCTTGCACAGAGCTTTCTCTTCAGGTATTTGTAACAGCTTCTACAATTGAAAACAATTATCAATCAGACTTACATTTATACCAAGTCCAAATAATTTGCACTGTAATTATTCAACCTACATTTTGTCTAGTCTACCTTATATTATTGTTACCGTTAAATTATTTTTATAGCAGTGCTGGATAGAAATGGTAGAAGCAGAATTATGATGAAATATTTTTCATGTTATTTTTTTGATATTTCATTTTAACTTAAGTTTACGTTTTCCCAACACAAGTAATAAAACAATAATTTTTCCAATTTATTGGACTTCTTTGGAAATTGGAATTTGATCATGTGGGGTGATTGCTCTTTGATGTGCCTTTTTAATCTTACGCAAATTTTTCTCATCTCAGCAATATTTGCAATGATTATCGCATTTATTGATCATTGTACAAAGTTGTTATTGTGTTATAGAGTACAGATACTGACACATATTATAAAGTACTGACACAGATATTTAACCGACACTACACTTAGCCGACACTGATATTCAGCCGACAGGACATTTAACTGACAGGGCATTTAACTGACAGGACATTTAGCCAAGAGGACATTTAAGCAACAGGATACTTAACGACAGGATATTTTACCGTATAGCTCGTTTAGTTGACAACACGTACATATAGACCCCCCCCCAAAAAAAACGTATGCGGCAATGTTTTAGTAAAATTTGCCAGTATTTGTCTGAAAAAAGGGTTGTTTGCAGAGTACCCAATAAGATGGTTTACGAAAGGTTACCATATTTTTCTCTTTAATGTTAAAGAAACTCTGGATTTTAAAATTAAACAGAAAAGCTATCTTATTTTGGCATAGATTTTGAAATCAATTTCGAGAGTGATGAGACATAGGTTTTTATATTTCGATTTGGTTTGGCATATTATAAAGCACTCAAGGATCCACGTTATGCATGGAGAAAATGAGGAAAGCTCCCATGCATCCAGTCAGTCCGTCGAGATTCAAAAGCTGGACTAAACTACCAGTATTCAGTGACTTTACCGCTCGGCAGTTGGTAAGCTGGGTCTTTATATTTCAGAAGTGGGATAGAGAATTTCAGCAGTCGAAAGAGCGAAAATAAATGCAACATAATCTGTCTCGGGAAATAATAAAGAAACGAAAAGCTAAGATATTAGAATTTTGAAAGAGTTGAAAAATTAATGTGATTTGCTGAGGAAAGAAACGTTTTGTTAAAGTGAAAGGGTTTAAAGATATCCAATTTGCGTTACATTTGCTTCAGCTTTGCTCAGCTCATTCTTTCCATATAAAGTCATTTCACTCTCAGGACTGCTGAAATTTCCTTTCCCACTTATGAAATATAGAGTCCTATGTCTGATTACCCCAGAAATTGATTTCAAAGTGTACGCCAAAATAAGGTTGTTTTTGTGAAGTTCTAGAATATAAAGTTGAAGGCAACTGTCGATTGTTGAAAAATATCTTATAATCTGGAGATCAGTGCTTTTTGTTGGAAAGTGTATAAAGTTTTAAAAGACCGTCGCATCTGATCCTTAGTTTAAGAAATCCATGTGTTTTGGGGAGACCGACACTCGAATTGCCGAAATACGCTGAAAGACGACTGAATGTCGTCTTTCGAAGGAGTTGTTAAGTGGCGCACAAACAATTATTCTGTTTTTAAGTTTGTAATATATGCCAATGGAAACGTCTTTCATCATTTATAATATTGATGCAAACGTTTTTGAAAACCATCAGTTGGTTATATATTAAATTATGTCAATTAAATGTGTTATATTCAATTAGATATATTTAAAATAAAATAAAAGTCTAATACGAAGGTGTATTGCTTTAAAAATTTATCAATTCTTTTAGAACATTAATTTGAAAAAACTAAAACTAAAAACTGGTGAAATTAAAACAGCTAAATTTCATATACATGTTTGCAGATATTTTCCCACAAAAAAGTATCACCTGTCTTGTATTTCTCTCATATGCACATGGTTAAACATGTCTATGAAATAGCATAAAATCACTAACCGGTGAAACACATTTCTAGCTGCATCTCTTTTATAATGTGCCATTGCATAAATAAAGAGGTATTTAACAACAGAATTTGTACAAACAATTGACATTTTTTTTTCATACTTTAATACTTTTTCGTGCTCAAGAAATAAACAACAAACACTAAAAGAAAATTTACTAATGTAAAAAAGGGGAATTGAAACATACAATTTACATATAAGGTAGAGACATACAATTTACATATAAGGTTGCCTGGTTCCATCGCCGAATGCAAACAGCCAACCAAAATTAGCAAAAAACGCAATCCCGCAGTCGCACCACAAAGTCTTAAAAAGCGGCATGCCGGACTTACATGCCGGTTCGCAAGTAGCGAAATTTCCATGTATTCCGAGGCAGCTAAAGCTGAAAGTATGAGCAAAGACCCTATTTGCATGATGAAATTTTTCGAGGACTGTTGGGATGTTGAAAGCTGGGGTAAGATAATCCGCGGTTCGAGAGAGCTGAATGGGCATCATAGTGTCCAATAGGCAGTGGAAGCGTTAGCAAAAGGATCAAAAGCTATCTAGAAGGTTCTAGACGCCAGAGGTTTACAACAAAGACAGACGATAGCTTCTTGTTTCTAGGTGCAAGACGCCGTAGATCACTAACAGCCCGACAGTTGGCGTCGCAATTTTCTGCTGCTGCAAGATGGCCCATACCCCGCCTAACTGTGTTATGGCGACTGTATGAACGTTGACTGTATGCATTTGTGTTCCTTTGTCTGTATCGCGTGTCAGAGTGCGGTTGAATTGGACCCGCGATCATCGCTGTGTGACACCAGAATAGTGGCTCAACATACTTACGGATGAATTCCGGTTTAACATCCAGAAGACTCTCAAAGGGGAATGATATACCGAGAGACAGGAATACGTTATCGGACGCCAAACATCGTCCAAAAAGACAATTGCAGAGGAGGAGGATTACTTGCATGAGCTGGGATAGCAATGAACGGCCGCACCGACCTCTACGTGATCCCTGTTGGTTCCATCATAGTCGTCCAATATCGTGACGAAATTCTACACTCTCTTGTGTGTCCTTTTATCTCTGCAATGGTAGCGACGCGATATCTATGGACGATAAAGCCTGCTCGCATAGAGTTCGAGAGATACGGAGTTATTTTGTAAGTGAAATCATTCCACATCTGTCGGGGCTTACTAGACAATCGGACCTGAATCCCATATGTGGGATTATGTGAGAAAAAGGTGGGGATATGTGGGGAAATGTGGGACATGTAATTACGAAGGATAGCAGTGTGTTGCCAGGCGCCTTCTTCGAACTCAGACATGCATTACTGCACGAATGGGAGCTACTGTAACGACATGCGATCAACGCCATTACTGGCAGCTTGCTTTGTCTATAACAAGCATGCGTTTCAGCTAGAAGTATCATATCCTTTATTAGCATGATGTTTCTATTGCACATTCTTCCAACCCATTTGGTCTTTTACGATGTGATGGTTTTAATTCACATGTTTCTGCACGTCTTCTCTTTGTTGTTTCCTATGTGATTTAGTAGGTGTTCGCCGCAAACATAACGGCAAAAAACATCGCGGACGAAAATGTTGTGGAGAAAACAACGCAGGCCAAAACGTCGTTGTACAAAACACCGTGGAAGAAAAGAAAACAAAGAGAAAACTTCGTGGTACAAAATATCGTTGTCAAAAATAAAGCGGTTCAAAAACTTCGCAGTTTAAAAACATCATCGTCGAAAATATCGTGGTAAAAATAAAGCACCTACAAATCATCGCATGACAATAGCATCGCTCACATGCGTTTAGCTTTTAAGAGTTGTAAATGCATATTCGCATAATGATTTGGGAGCTCAAGAAGGAAAGAGAAATTATTTTAATTCTATATTTCATATTCTTGAGTGAACTAACAAATTTTCGCTGAAAAAGTAAGAAGGAAACTTAAGCATTTAAAAATCAAAAATGAGGAGAAAATTAATGCAACCTATAATACTTAACAGAATTTTAAATTTACATAAGCAAATTTTATCTTCCTTTTTCTAAAAATTTTTAGACTGTATTTTTAGCATCAAAACTTTATAGAAAAAGATTAATTTATTAATGACATTGTTAATTAACTATGTAAATTTAAAATTCTATTAAATGCTATAAGTTGCATTAATTTTCAATTTTTAAATGCTTAAGTTTTTCTCTTACTTTTTCAGCAAAAATTTATTAGTTCACTCAAAAATATGAAATATAGAAGTAAAAATACTCCTCTTTTCTTCTTGCCCCCCAAATCATTACGCGAATATGAATTTACAACTTTTAAAACCTGCAAAACGCATGTGTGCGCTGTTATCGTCATGCCATAATTTGTACGTGCTTTATTTTTTGTGGCGATAATTCGACGACGATGTTTTTAAATTGCTTTATTTTCAGCGATGATATTTTGTACAATGATGTTTTTTCTTTGCTTTCTTTTCTACCACAATGTTTTCCCTTGCGTTATTTTCGTCTGCGACGTTTTTGCTGTAATGCTTTCGGCTGTAACTGGTTTGGTAATGCCACACCAATCTCTTGGATCAATTTCACACATGTCTATTAAGCAGTTTTTGTTTTATTCCGTATTTTGCCTTCATTGATTATTTTTAGCAGGGGTGTACAACAGTTTAAGCCGTCAAATGATACGACTAGTTTAGGACAAGATTTTAATTTAAAAAACAAAATACATAAACGCTGTGTCGTAAAGAACCATAAAGCCTTTCGCGTTAAGCTATATTGTTGCGTGTCTATTCAGTCGTAGAGATTCTTTAATAATTATGTTAAATTAATACCAAAAACTTTTTATTTTCTTCAGACGAATAACAGCTTTGAAGAAGTATAAAACCCTTCGCGCTAGGCTTAATATCGTTGCGAGTCTATCCACAAACAGACGTCTCCTTAATACACAGTCCAGTCACATTAATGTGACCACCACGTACTTTCCATGTCAGAGTTAAATAACCAATCACAGAAGGCAGGTGGCAGCACAGTGCAGTTGAGCGTATATAAAGGGTGTGTGAGGGCTTCGGAAAACATTTCAATCGTTGGCGTAATGCAGAAACGAAGCGATTTATCCGACTTCCAAAAGGGCAAGATCATTGGCTTTCGGGCCAAGGGTGGAAGCATTTCCGAAACGGCTGAGTTTGTGAACTGTTCGCGTGCCGCCGTGGTAAAAGTGTACCGTGCATGGCAAAATGGGACTGTCCAAAATCAGCGACGTGGCAAATGTGGTGCACCACGGGCCATAGATGACAGAGGCGAACGACGGTTGCGGAGATGCGTTCGGGCAGATAGACGGGCTACCGTTGAGCAACTGACCACCAAAATGAACCAAGGGGCTACCAAAAGTGTCTCCCAAAGTACTATTCAGCGAACATTGCTGCGTCTGGGCCTCCGAAGCAGACGCCTGGTTCGTGCACCTATGCTGACTGCTGTTCATCGACGGCGAAGGCTAGAATTTGCACGCCAGTACAGCAGCTGGACGTCCACTGAGTGGCGACAGGTTGCGTTTTCGGATGAATCGCGTTTTATGCTCCATCGGACAGATGGACGTTGGCGTATAAGGCGTGAAACCTCTGAAAGGAACCACCCTGCAACCATTGCCGGAACGGTCCAAGCTGGAGGCGGGAGCATTATGGTCTGGGGAATGTTTTCCTGGCATTCTCTAGGTTCACTGATCATTGTGGAAGGCACAATGGATCAATACAAGTACGCATCTGTCCTTGCGGACCATGTTCACCCCTACATGCGCATTGTTTTTCCTCAGGATGATGGCATCTTCCAGCAGGACAATGCGAGGTGCCATACAGCTGCCAGTGTACGTGCGTGGTTCGAAGAGCACCAGGATGAGTTTACCGTCCTCCCCTGGCCAGCAAACTCACCTGACTTAAACCCAATCGAGCTCTGTGGGACCATCTCGATCGAGTTGTTCGCGCCATGGATCCTCAACCGCGTAATCTAGCGCAGCTGGCCACGGCATTAGAGTCGGCATGGCTCAACATCCCAGAGAACACCTTCAGGGACCTATGTGACTCTCTTCCTGCACGTCTCGCAGCAGTCCGCTCTGCGAAAGGTGGTTATTCTGGCTTTTGACAGATGGTCACATTAATGTGACTGGACTGTGTAATTATGCTAGACTAATAGTAAGAAATTTACATTTTATTTAAATGAATAACAGCTTACACAAGCTAACTCAAGGGTAAAAATAGAGATAAGACAAATTTTTTTTAAAATGTCAGAAATGTCACAGATCAGCAAAATCACTGGCAAAGCGAGGTCTACATGCTATTGAACTAAATGATGCATTGGCTCTCCCAGCCGTACCTATAGATTCATAAAGTATTTCTGAAAGCTCTAGGGAAAATCGTTTCTAAGATTTCGAAAATGCGTTTTGGATAAACTTCCAGAAAGTCATCGGATTAGCAAGAAATATTCAAGTTTTGCCAACGTGGCAACAAAAATTGACTCCAAGGCCCGCCAAATGAGCTTTGTCTATATGGCAACTTATAAATGAGCTATCTTCTCAATTCAACTCAGGTTACAAGATCTAAAATATGAAACATAAAGTGAACGCTTATAAGTGTAATACATGGATTCAGATTCAATTCAACAAAAGTATCCTGCAAACACTGTACATAAAATTCACGAAATAAAAAGAGAGATATATAAATAAAACACATAACAGTATAAATACATAAAAGCAAACACACAATCGAATAAGCACAAATACTTGCACAAATTTACAATATTAGTACGCTACACAGTTCTCCTTGTAAATAATTCGTATCAATTACAAATGCATGCCTATAGATCCTGTAATAATACTTTAAATACTGAAATAATAAACGATAACATTTCATTTTCTAATAAATAACACACAAAAATATAAAAATATAAATTTTACCTTAATTTCTTTACAAAAGTTGGTTTGAAAATGGCGTGTAAGGTCCTGAAACCCAAAACCATAGTTCCACGAGCAAAAGACCGCATTAGAAAATACACAAGCATTGTCGCAACGCGTGTATAGATTTCCAGACGTTTTGAAAATTCTGTAAAAGAATGGAAGTTAAACTATGAAAGATACTTTTAGAATGACTATGTTTATTACAAGGTTTTAACGGTAACTGCTGTTGCTATAAAAGAAATGGAAATAAAGTTAAAATGTTTTAGCAGCTCTTCTAGCTACATAACTGTAATTAAAACTAAGAATGGAAGCAAATTATTAACGGTTTTAACTGTAACTGCAGTTATGCAAAATTAATGGAAAAAAGAATGGATGTCAGTAAAAATAAGTTCACATAGTGTAAAGTTAACGGACAGAAATAAAGAAAAAAATATGAAGGATTTTAACAATGACTGCAGTTTGCATAAAATTAATGCAAATAAAGAACGGAACATCTTAAATGCAAAGTTTTGCTGTAATTTCGGTTTATCTAAAATTAATCGAAACAGAATAAAAGTAAAGTATGAAATATTTTAACAGTTATAGTAATTTGTACAAATGAATGGAAATTAAATTATGACAAATTTCAAAAATCTCTTCAGTTTGTATAAAATAAATTGAAGCAAGGAATATAAATTGAGTGCCAAAGCCTATAACAATAACTGCAGTTACATAAAATTAATGTAAATAAAGGATAGAAACCAAAGTAGAAAGATTTAGCAATAATTTCAGTTTATGAAAAATTAACTGAAATATAAAATGAAAAAAAAAAGCTTTGCATAAAACTGATGAAAAATTAAAAATAGGAACATGAACTGTGTAAAGGACTCATGAAAAATGAATTAATACCAAGAAAGGAATTAAAAATGAAAATATTTAACACTAAATCCAGTTTGCATAAAATAAATGCAAGTTAAACAAAAGTACTTTTAATTCGGATGGAGGTGACTAACACAAAAAATGAATGCATAGAGACAGAGATTTTAACAAGAATTGCAATTTATGTAAAATGAATGGAAACGGAGTATTGAATTTAAATTAGAAAACATTTTATCAACAAATAGACCCTGTATAAAATGAATCAAAATAAAATAGCGCTATTTAATCTGAAAGACTTTAATTGTAGTTTGCATAAAATTTATGGAATAAAGAATTACATCAAACTGTGAGAGATTTTAACAGTTCATAGGAATAAAAATGGAAGAACAGCAACGGCAATTAATGTATGCAGATATATTAGTTAACGTTTTGCCTAGAATATAAATAATTACCTGTAACAAAAAGCTAAAAGATTGAATGCAAATATGAGTCCAACGTTTACAAGGTATGCCTTCGGAATATTGTACGTAATTCCTGGTACAACTTCAAAAACATTTTTAGTAAAACGGTCGTAGAACAAACCCTACAAAGAACATACAAAAGAATTCACAAAATATACTTTAATAAATTATTAAATTATAAATTAAAAAAACCATAGACTCAAGGACTAAGGTAATTTGTTTTATTTACACGCACACACACATGCATATATATGCAAGGATGTTCATGAACAGAAGAGTATTATTACGAATTTTGTACTTAGATAGGTAATTTAAAAAGAATTATAAGTATAACTGTTGTATTTCTTTATAACATGAAAAATCTAAAGATAAACTATGTCGGAAAAGTAAGAAAAAAGGGGCAAGTACATTTAACATTGAGTAAATAGGTATCTCGGTACTTTGGCGAGATATAGCCAAACTGACAACGGTTTTGGCCACTTATTCTGTCGATCCGGTCTCTGCATCACAGTAATACACCCTTTGCAAAAAAATTGAAGTTGGATCCGGTCCCTGTATCACAGTAATTGAATCCGGTCCTAGTATCACAGTAATACACACTTTTGCAAAAAAAAATTCGAAGCACCATGAAGGAAGTGGTTGTTTTTGATGAAATTGAATATGTGTATAGCTCATACACAGATAATAAAGTGATTAAAAAATCGAGCATAGTATCTGTTCACGGCTTACAATCACCCATTGAGGGCTCAAATTAATAGGTTGGTCGAATCGCCCCTGACGTGGCAATGCATGCTTGAATTCGTCGAGACAAAGAGTGTGATAGAGGTTCCTAATGTCATCCTGCGACACATTCTGCCAGGTATTCATCAGTTGTCGCGATATCTTGTGGTACCCGAATTTGGCAGCCTACCATGTCCCAGATATGCTCGATTGGTGAAAGGTCTGGTGACCTTCCTGGCCAAGGAAGAGTATCAAGCGCACGAAGACAGTCCAGAGATATGCGAGTGGTATGTGGCCTGGCGTTATCTTGTTGGAAAATGGCCGCAGGATGACGTGCCATGAAAGGTAATGCAACCGGTTGCAGGATGTGACAACATATCGTTGAGCTGTTAAAGATGTACTGAGAATGACTAAAAATGACCTGTTGTCATAAGAAATAACGTCCGATACCATCACACCAGGGGTTATGGCTGTATGCCTTTGTAAAACAAAGGCTGATTGACCACTATGTTAACTGTAACAGTAGTTCGAACCTTGTATTGCTTTCCGGTAATTTCGAGAAGCAAAAAGTACTAATTCCTAAAGTACTTTAATTCCAGAAAGTACTAAAGTACCAAAACCTAATTCGTGAGTTGGGACTCATTCATTACTATTCAGACAGAAATTTGTAAAGCGAATTGCGTTCGCTGAGATGCATAACTGAGCTCGTTGATGACATACAAAAGATTAATAAATTGCGCAAAATTTATCAAGTCACATTAACATTTAATGGATTGGTATTATTGCAAAGTTTTGTTATTGCTATTTTAAACAGTCCTTTTCTTCTATATACTTTAAGCCGTGTGGCTTGAATTTCTAGAGATTCATTCTTAAACTAGTAGACTAGTTAAACTAGTATTCTTAAACTAATAGACTAGTAAACGTTTATGTTGAAACTGTGTCAAGTGTTAAACTGTAATGTGGATGCAAAGAGAAAAATTTTTAATTAATATTTTGGAAATAATTTTTAAATCTTTACATGTTTTCATAATCTTCTTTAATTGCAAATACTTCTTCCAATTGTTGGTCTTTTAAGGTTTCAGAGCACATAAAATCCCTCCCCTCGTCCCAAATTTTGGTACAGAAATATATTTCTGAACGACACTTTTGTAGCTGTGTCCCAATTGGAATTTAAGTTTCGCATAATTTTACTGGAGGTGTCACCTATCCAAAACTTTATATAAATTTCATTATGCCGAAATTCCCTAAATCGCCTTTGGCTGTATGCCTAAGGGAAGAACGCCAGCTGAAAGATGTTTTAGCAAAATTTGCTGGTATTCGAGTTTCACTTCGGAGATAGTAAGAAAAAAAGTAATATAACCAGCCTATTCACCGAGTTTCGAATCCTATTCGAATAACCACTGTTCGCGGGTCTTAACCATTCGGCCATTGGCCGATTTTAATGGTAATTTAATCGGCCATTATTAAGAGACATTGAAACGATTGTGGTAAAGCAGATGAACAAAGGAATGACTTGTGTAGAGATTTCCAACTTATTCGTATTCACGTTACATATGAGATAAGCATGAAACCGTCTTTGTAGCAACTCTATTAAACTGTATTCGAATCCACGTGGGACTAAAAAATTCACCGTTCTTATCAAATAGTCAATTAGTGTACACTGCGAAAAAAAAAGGACAGTTTTATATCTTCCGCTCTACTGGGCCGATTGACGAAATTCAACTTGCGTTTTCCATGTCTCGAAAGCGCGACTTAAGATTATATATTGGATTTATATATAGCACTGTTCTAACATAGGTATTTTGACGCGAAACCGGAGCTTTTCTGAAACGACATGACAGTTTTTTTTTTCGTATTTCGATTCTACGACTCAAATTATGCCAAACTGCCAAGTTTTGTAAAAATCACACGAGTTGTTTTTAAAAAATTAGCTCTCAAAATTTTAGCTCCTCATGATCTATTTTTAAAATCTTTTTATCTTTATGATTTACTTTTTAAAATTTGTATTTTTAAATAATTTTTATAAACTTTTCGAAAAAAAAATTTGAATTATGAGCTTTAAAATTTTTACCATCATCTTAAAATAGATGTATTTCTAAGAACATTTACAAAAAGTAAAGTTTTTTTTATTCAAAATTTTCGAAAATATGCGTGAATTTATATATGTTGGCGAGTTTTGAAATTTGGCATATGTTTTTAAAGCGATAATAGCATCAAATGTGGTTTAGGCTCTTTGTTAAAATTATTTGAAAGTAGGAACGATATGACCTTTTTTTCCTTTCAATCACAATGTAAAAAGGGAAAAGAAAATAGGTTGCCATATATTAAGAAGTCCACCAAGTGAATTATTCTTGGCGCAAACTGAAAAAAAATGCCCTAAGATAAGGTATAATAAGATAAGGGTAGATAAGGCCCTAAGATAATTTGGTGAGAAATTTCTCCATAAATTTCTCACCAAAAATTACAAAATTTAATATTTAGGCATAATTTGAGTCGTAGAATCGAAATAGGGGGAAAATTGGCATGACATTTCAGAAAAAGTCCGATTTTGTGTCAAAATACCTATATTAGAACAATGCTTTTTCTGAAATGACATGCCACGTTTTTTTCCATTCTAAGACTCAAATCAAGTTTTTTCGATTCTAAGACTCAAATTATGCCAAACTGCGAAGTTTTGTAAAAATCGCACGAAAAGTTTTTAAAAAATTAGGTCTGAAAATTTTAGCTCCTTAATGTTTATTGGATTTGATATATATTTATTAATATCTCTTTTCCTATTAAATTTCCTTCTTCCAGAATTCGAAATTTAGGCTTAATATAATTCGTACATTTTTATGATTTATTTTTAAATATACTTTTTTAAATTTTCGAAAACATTTTTGTATCATAAACCTACAAAATTTTTAACATTCTCTTAAGGTAGATGTATTTCTAGGCACACCTGCAAAAAATTAGTGTTTCTTAATCAAAATTTTCAAGATATACATGAAATTATATATTGGCGCGTTTTGAAATTTGGCATTTTGTTTAGCGATAATAACATCAAATGTGGTTTATGCACTTTGTTAAAATGATTTTAAAGTATGAACGATGATTTTTTTCCGCTCATCCGCAATGCAAAAAAGGAAAGGAAAATTAGGATGCTATAAATTAAGAAGTTTTCTAAGTGAATTATTCTTGTCTCACACTAAAAAAATACGCCAAGACAAATTTTGGAATTTCTCTGTAAATTTCGTTCCAAATTTTACAAAATTTAATATTTAGGCATAATTTGAGTCGTAGAATCGAAATATGGATAAAAATTGGCATAGCATTTCAGAAAAAGTCTGATTTTGTGTCAAAATACCTGTGTTAGAATAATGCTATACATAAATCTGATATATATCCTAAGTCGCGCTTTCGAGACATGAAAAACGCAATTTGAATTTCGTCAAAAGCTGTTTAAGTAATATTCTTGGAAATCTCACAATATAAAAAAAATATGAATAAAAATTAGCCACTTACCGTTCTATCAACTGTTTCATTAAGGTAATGTGTGCTTTCATAGACCAACTGTGGCATGACCAGAAAGAGGGAAGTAACCATAAAACTGAAGATGTTAATGTAAATTAACAACCAACAGAAAGTGAAATAGGAAGCAATGACCGCGCCAAAATAGTTTTGAATGGATCTGTAGCCAGGTGGGTAAACCATTTCCAATAAATGGGCCAAATTTATCGCTTCCATGTAAAACGAACGGCAATTCTGCATGAAAAAAGTGATAGAATTGATTTTTATACAGATGTTTCTTAAACATTATACAATATTTAGTATTGAATAAATTCACTAAAGTTAACTTTCACAGCAATTTTTAAGAACGTTCTTCAAGTATTTAAAGAAATTTTTCAATAATACATTAAAAAAGTGGTTATTTACGAGATACGAAATATATGTCGTTTCAAACACCTTTTACTAATTACAATAATACAAAAAATATTCACAGAAATTACAAGTTGAACATGTCATAAATTACAGTTATCCTAGGTGCATGAAATGTGAACTAGGACATAGAATTCAGTATTATCTTAGTAACGTAAATATTAATAAATCTGCCTGCAGTAATTGCACGGCGATAGGACACTTGGCCTTGCACCATGGTTGTCCAAATTTCCTCATCTACACACCACGTTACGAATATACGAATAACATTGCAGTATCCGGACTTAGCTTTTCCGAGGCCCTACATGGTGTAAACGTTGATGCTGAATCTAATAGTAAACACTAAGTCTGATGATTTAACTAATACTAAAAATAAAGATAATAATGTTGGATTAAATGATTTATTTAAACCTATGGATAGTATCCAGTAACGACAGAGACAGTTAGAATTGTAATTTGGAATGCAAATGATTTAATCTCTGAAGATAAAGAACACAGGGATTTTGATAGCTCAGTACAGTTCTAACGTTATTTTAATACAAGAACAGACGTTCCCGTATTAGAATAGCATAAGAATCCACAGTTATGACCTATATAGACCGGATCCTGCTATAACAAATCATACTAAAAGCGTTAGAACTCTTATAATCATTCAGAATTACCATTTAAAATTTAACATCTTTTATCTGTTGGGATTTATATTTAATTTTAATTACCAGTTAAGTTTAAGCTCGCCTTCCTTCCCGTAACTGTCTATGCCAGAATATTTAAATTTGGTAGCGCACGTGAAGTAATGCAAATTCTACCAATGGGAGAAAAGGTTAAAATACCAAGTTCTAGAAGGGCAAGTTATACCGCCCGGTGGCGAAGTGGCAAGCGCGTTGCGCAACTGCACCACAGGGTTCGAGGTTGGATACCCGGGCTGGGCAAGGTTGACCCAGCCTTTCGTCCCTTAAGTGGGTCGATAAAATGACTACCAAGTTCGCTTGGAGACTAAACACCGGGGGGCCTGCGACAAGCTGACCACTTGCCCAGGGCATATGCTGATGCACTCCGGGGTCCAAAAGGTCAAGAAAGCAGAAAATGGCACTGCAGGCCGTGGCCCACTACGGCTGTTGCGCCAATAAGTTTAGTTTTTAGAAGAGAAAGTTAGCCTGTACTTGTTGTAGCCTGAGCTTCTGCTTAGCATTTATTGCTGGTTAAACGTGGAGTAACATTTATTACTTTGTTGCCACTAGATTTTCAACGCTATTTTAAGAAACAGGATAGTCTGAGCCCTGTAGCGTAATTCTACTACTAGTGAATATCTTCAAATTTTAAGTTTAGTTCTTACTGATTTCAATTATCGCCCAAACAGAGGCGTAGTTTGTAAGCGTCGAATTGAAGCATTGTAAATAATTAAAGAGTGTAATAAGGGGTCTTTCTAACCCTTCTTCTGTGCAGTCTCTACTCTTCCAGTTTTCCCACAGCAGATGTGCAAGTAGACTCTACATATCTATTGAGAAATATAGCAGAAAATAAATAAGTGATATTTTGCTGGATCTCCATGCCAAATTAATAATCGGATCATAAACCAACTAAATAATCATATCGGAATTCCAATAGTATCATTAGTTAAGACAAAATAATATACAGCTCTGTCTCCACGGTTATCCTTAATATTACAGCTTCAGGTACCCAAACATGCTATAACGAGAATTGTGCCAACATTATCGAATTTCTTCTTTCTGAAAAATATTATTAATCCAAGCCGTATCTTTGGTTTGGATGAACTAACCCACAGTAAAACTGTAACATGTATTCACATCGGTCGCTATAGCAGGTAAAAGAAAAGAAACAGGAAAAAATATTGAACGTTTTATAAGAGTTTACGAAGAAATGTTGAGGAAATGAGAAAATGAAACTTTCCAAAGGATCTAGAGTTTACCTATTATGGTACGTCGGGTGATCTCACGGTACACCTTGTATCCAGTATTTATTAAAAATAATGACTTAGGGTGTAAAGAGATTACAATACAGTTTCAATACAATTTGAAATTCGCAAATTAAATTGAATATCTGTTTTGGGCAACAAAATTAACGGATAAACACAGTAAGTATGTAGGTAAACATAATGAGATAAATAATATAAAAAGTACTAGGTACACAGTGTTATAATTAAACTGTAATAATAATGCTAAAGAGGAATCCAAAGGATTATTACAGCCATAAAAGGTTATGCAGGTTTATAAAGTTCAAAAGTGGAGTCTTTTTAAACATATTGACAGTATGGAAAAGTTCATTAAATTTATGCAGCATGAGAACTTGACAGAGTTCTAAGTCGTAGGAAGAGAGTCGTGACATATTATTTTTAAACTTCGGAAACTGATGTTTCAATGTCAGGAGGCCAGTTTATAGGGCTTTTATGGGATTATCCTCAGTTAAGCATGAGAAAATGCAACGATCAGGAGTTCCCTGTTCCCCACCTATGCAGATATCAGAGTTCGCCAAATTTCTTGCGTAGAAATATGTGGGGAAGAGTCTGTGTCCAGTTATATAGTTATTTCATGAAGGACTCGGGTACACATTAGTCGCTGTAGACCGCCAGATAATAAATACGAACACTGCCTTTTAAAACGCCAGCTCATCTTACAGTGAAGAATGATATCAATATATTCTATGTCTATCAATAATCATCATACATTCTCTGTATTCTCTTTCGTTTAACCTTTTTTGCTCTAATTTTATTCACACGCTAGTACCGCAACACACTTCACATTCCGCAGTTTTCCTGCGCAGAGCTTCTTCATGTATAATACCGTGATACTTCACTAGTGAATGATCTAAAAATCTTTCAGTACAGTTGTAGAGACATTACGATTTTTTTGAAAGCGGGAGAGAGGAAAAATGAGCAATGCCCTCGCGGGACACGAACCACGGACCTCTCAAATACGCGCCCACCGTGCTGACCACTACACCACGAAGGCATGCCAAAGAGGAGGGAAAAATACCGTACATACTTCCCCTTTTAAAAGGCGACTGGGGATTAGGGGACACAATCGCCAAATCCTGCTTTTGGAGAATCATTATCCGCCACCTTTTCTAGTTCGGGCGCCCCTGTAGAAACATTTGGTTATTTCGAAGTAGAAGAAGTGGGACATGAGCAATGTCCATGCCGGGCAACCACGGACCTTTCGAATGCGCGTCAAGCGTGCTGACCACGAAAGCATGCGAAGAAGGCGGGAAAAATACCTTACACAGTTATAGCCCCAGAACTTTTACCTATCATAGACAGTACTCCGTGAGTGAAAACATTAATAAGCTCACTAGAATCTAGTTGAGATTCTATAGACATGACTGTATAACGATTGAGAAGTAGCTTACTTCCTTATTAACTTCTATCAACCATTCATCCTCAAACATTAGCTTTATTCTAAGAGCGAGTTATCACCATTTGCTTAACTGACTGTGGAACAAGAGATAGTACAAATGTAAAATTCCGCACCTTGGCGAATTGACATAAAAAATAATGCACCACAAAATTTTAAGTCTTTTTGATTACGGCTACTAGCTGGCATTTTACAATACAATTAACTGGCTACAACACCAGTGAAACAAACTTAAACTGGATCGGATAAAATAAACTAAATTAGAGTTCCGCGTTGCCGAAAACTGTCCCAAATGTCAGATATTCATGTTTATTTTGAATGCAACTTTCGTGTAACATGAAGGCAGATGGCTGCAGCAACAGCCAAGACTCTACTATAAATCATGTCGGTTACATTATTTTTCGTCAACTTATACTACCCGATTGCTATAAATCTGCATAAAACTCTGGATTGACTGAATACGTGACGATACGGCATAAAGGAAGAAATCAGCTTAATTCTTAACTCTTAGCAAAATTTAAAATACAATGTTACAACCTTACTTAGTCAAATATGTCAGACTCTTGTTTTTGTACGAAGGGATTCCAAATCGATACATTTTTCAAAGATTTTTAAATTACCATCAATTCCTCTCATAAAAATTCTTTATTAGGCTACATAGCATACGTTAGAGGATTAGCGCAAGGCTGAAGAAAAGAAAGAAGGCGTTTTTCAGTTACTCAGAAACTCAGAAATGTAATGGGAAAGTTGTTCGAGGCGCGAGGCGAAAAATATGCAACTTCTTAGAAAGAACGATTTTATTTACTTTTTGTTCATCATTGTTATCACCAAGACATTCTGCAAATTTTTTAAAAGGGCATAACAATTATCTTTCTATTACAAAAAGGGTTCTTCCCTTTTTTTTACTTTTTTTCCTTAATTTTTTTAATGTACAGAATTATACTAAGCATTCGAGAAAACGAAATCTTATCTTCAATAACTGTTAAGAAAAAATATACAAGTTCGAAAACACAGCATTTGTTGACATTTTTCGAATCTGAAGTCAGTCAATAACACGAGAGTTAGCTGTAAACTGATTGTAACTAGAGACGCATATCAGTATTTCCTGGCGCCTATTGCTTGAACATCAAACAAATGTAATTTTTGTGCACTTTCTAATTCACTGGTAGGTTAACTGTGTGTTTACATGAAGGGGGAAAACAACTGATGGTCACAATTTTAAGGGGGGGATAGAATCATAATTAAAGTATATTTGCAAACCATACTTACTTAACTTTTCCGGACTTATTTATTTGGTTTGCAGTACTCTTCTAAATTAGGAGAAACATTTAAGATTCCTTCGAAGTGTCCATAGTTTGCAATGAACTTTTCACAAAGACTATACAGTTACTGAAAACAGAGGACGAAATCTTCATCGCCGCTTTGATGTCTGTAATATTCTCAAATAATTCTTCTTTCAGGGCTTATTTCAGATTCGAGAACAGAAACAAGTCTACTGAAGCAAGATCAAGGGAACACGGTAGATGGGCAAGAGCTACAATTTCTCTACAAGCCATAAACTAGTTTACGACAAAGGCCGAATGTAGCCAAAACTTATCAGTCAGAAAAAATCAAGAGTTTGCCTTCGTGTTTACTGGACATACTCAATGGATTCTTTTCTGTAAATTTACTAGAACCTCGCCGTACATGTTAGCGTTCATTGCTGTTCTTTCTGGCTAAAATTTCTCCTTTTCTAATGCGTTTGCTAAGGCCTGCCAATTTGAGCAGCATCTTCAGTGATATCTCACCTATACTGAAAACGTTTCAATCGTTCATAAAAGCACTTTACAGGTATAATTTCATTCCTTTATTCAGTATGTCATGACATTCTTTCACAGAGCCTGAACTTTACCAAGCCTGAAACAGAATTTTAAATTCATTCGCTGCCTCATCTTACAGTCACTACTACGCAATTGCATACTGCAATGTTATGTGTAGTTTGCTTACCGTGGAATAGGCAGTACAAATTTCTATGAATTAACATTTTAACGAAAATTCATAATGATCATTCCTGGGAAACCTGTGACGTTTTTCATCGAACTGTACTGTGATACCTTTTATTAGGACTGAATTCATAACATATCGAGATTTGAAAAAAAAAACTTTATCATTTATAGAGGTAACATTATATACATTTTTTCTTAAGCAATGTATTTCTTATTAAGTCCTTGTGTTTTTCTAGAAATGAATATATTGTCGCGTTCTAAGGGTTCGTAGATTTGGAGTAACTGACGATAATACTTCATGAAAAATCAAAACACAATTTATTCGCCAGTATTACACACGAGAGTTCCAAGGACACGTTTACAGGCTTCGAAAAACTACGATTAACACGCTGAAACAATCAGCAGCACAGCCTTTAGACTACAATGGTGAAGACAACTAACTAAGGCAAAGCATTAAAGTACTGCTCCCGACTCACTTTGGTCACTCTCAAGCTAATATCTGAACTCAACATACTCTTGTCTCCGCGTGCAGATAGGGTATATATAACTTTAACTTACCTTCGAGAACATTCCAGAGGAAAACCACCAAGATTGCGTTCTAGAATGTTTTCCCTCCGTCTATGGCATATCACCAATTTTGTCGTCAAAGAGACGATTTCGCGCCAAATCTTGCAATGATGTTCTTTTGCTTGGACATGCCTTTCCCTGCCACTTCCTGGCAAACCTAACCCCGCTTTGCTAGGAAGCTATCTTACCGCAGCTGGGCATTTCGGAACAATAATTTCGTGAAAGAAATCTGGAATGTTTTTTAGAAGTGAATATTTGGTATTCGCTTCCATACACTTTTTACATTTACTGAAAGGTTCTCTCTAGAAGACGAGATTTCGCTCCAAGTCTGGAATATATTTCTCAAGAGGCCAGTGAGATGAGGGTATCGTTCTGTTAACGGTACCGGATTCAGACATCGCCAAAATGTAGAGAAAAATTCGAAGCATAAAAGTAATCGCCAAAATATTTACGATAGAGTTTAGTTGAAGAAAACTCCAAAGGAAATAATAACATTATAGATATTCGTACAATTAGAAATTTTTAATGTAATTAAGCAACTTTTTAGAACGCTGCTGCAGCCACATTAACTCAAATAAGAATCTAATTAGTTCAGTTCAGTACCGCATCAAAGTCTGTTTCGCACTATCCGAAAACTTTTCAAACGTTTGAGTATGATAACTAGTATCGCTATCGATAAAATGATACTTATGGCTGACGAAGAAATGTTCAAATTCGGAGTTTCACATCTCCATTCTGGTGCTTCTTTCGAACTGAAGCAGGACTTCGTTTGTGGTTTTTCGTGCATTTTTCTTCCAATAAATGATTCCTCGTTTCTGAAGAAATTGTCTGGAACATGTTTCGTCATTAGGTAAGCCCCAAATTTTAAAATCCATAGTAAATACAGGAATAGTAAAAACAAAAGTGAACGTTCCATCTTTAGAATTTGTATTCTCGTTGCCAATTTTGAAATGCATTCTTTTACTTTTTATTTCCTTGTACGAAGTAAAGAAGTACTGTAATCATGGAAAATTCCGGGTACCATAATTCAATGAAAATATCCATTTTGATCGTTATCGAATGCAATTAAACGATGTTTTTTATTGACATCTGTACGTAAGGACAGAACAAAGAATTATCTTCCCCAAAAGAATTATTAAAGTGATTTAAAATGGATTCAGAAGAGAATTTGTCGTGGCGTCTGTGCGTACGTATGTATGTATTTCGCATGACTCAAAAACGAGTAGCCTCGGAACGTTGAAATTTTGTATATAAAACAGCTATAACATGCAGTTGTGTACCTCCCTTTTTTGTTGCAATCGTCTTCCCTAAAAGTATTCTTATATGATGGTAAATTGTGCATATTTTGTTTAAAAAAAGATTGAATTATGTTGTTTTTATCTTCCAGTTAAGGTCTTTATGCTTTTAGTACATCTGCATGCAAAAGTTGTAGAATTATCAACAATTTAAAAGTTGTTTAAGTGCGGCTAAGCCTATTTTTTTACCATAGCAGCCATATTTATTCACATTTGAAATTTAGTACAACAGCAAATGAATTTGTGCACCTTCAGTGTCTTTTTGCCGAGTGAGACCAAAAGAAAACTTTTAGTTTTGCTCACCGAAAAGTCTGCTTTCTTGACCGCGGCCGAACTGCTTGTTTTTGCGTAGAAACTGTAATTTTAATTGAAAAATTTGATTTTTAATTGTTTTAACTGTATTTGGCATTTTATGTTTTTCTATATCTTTCAATTTTTAATGAAAATATCTTGCGTTTTTATGTATTTTTGCCTTGCCGCGAAGTGAGAACTGAATTAATTGAATGACAAATATATCTGTAATGGAATTCCAGGGAATAAATTTAAATGAAATGCAGGAAAAAATGCGAATAATTTAATATTCCGTACAAGAAAGTCACGTGATATACACATCAGATTTCTTAAAATGTAAACATTATATAAAATTTGAAGTTAAACATTGGTGGCTTCATATGAATCAATCTCTTGGCCAGTTTTTCAAAACATTTGGCGAGGACTCCAGTACCGAGAAGAGTAAAGAAATGGTTAGAATTCACCAAATTCGTCTACAACAAATTGGTATAATACAGATACTTACTTGATCGAGCGAATAAAACGTTTTTTGTCAATGCACCGCCTTTTATTGAAGACAGTATGTACGTACTTTGTGGGCGTATTATGTGAAACCAATATTATAATAGAGATTTCACTTGCCTGAAAAGACTTGAATATCTCATCGTAAGATCTTCATACTTTAGCCTGATCGCACAAGGCATCATTTTAGTCACAGCTGTCATCTGTCATAGAGAAGATTCTCCAACATCGATTTGTTCTTTATATTAATACAAATGGCGCCAGTAGACACAACAAGGTTGCTCAACAAGTTGCACAACAAGGTTGCACAACAAGCCTACACCTTGCTATCAAAACTTAAGTAATAGTAGAGTTGTGCTGACAGATTTTAACAATTGAGGCTCGTTTAGTCATGTTCTTATTTAATTATTTTATTTAAAAATGAAAGAGACATACTTGATATGCGTGCTCTTTAATTGTCAGAAACCAGTCCCCATCACGTATTGGCTTCTGCGGCTCGGGCAGGTCTTCCAGTTTCTTTAGAACTCTTCTTTTCAGTGTTAGATTTTGATGCATATCTCGAAGGATATTGACCCTTTCGTGTACCTCTAGTTCTGGATCTGCGCATAAAATCTGAAAAAGGTTAAAAAAAATCTGAACAAATCTCTATCAGATATGTAATTACGTTAGAAACATAATTTATTGACTAAAATAATGCTGAAAATATTCAGAAAATTAGCAGTTAGTAAGCAACTAGACCTACTGTAAATTCAATCAAGTTTAAATTACGTCAGATAGTCGTAATGTTTATTTCAATTAATTTAGTATTTCTTATGTTAAATATTTCTTTCTTCTGTTCCGCAAAAATACGTAAATAAACTGAGTTTTAAATAGAAACCAAGATTACAGGTCTAGGAGATTGAACTGGAAAAAAAATTCGCCTTGAAATTTTAAATTAGGCAAATAAGTACTTTTTTTACTTCCTTGTACGAAGTAAAGGAAGCCTTCTAATTGCGAAAAATTTCATGTATCATATTTAAACGAACATTTCCATTTTGACAGCTTTCGAGAATGATGTTTTTGAGTGACATCTGTACCTATGACAGAAAAAAGGACTCTTTTTTTACCGAAACGGATTGTAAAATGGATTCAGACGAGATTCTTTTTCGTCATATCTGTACGTAAGTACGTGTGTAGGTATGTATCTTGCATCGTAGTACATCGAAAATTTATATATAGGACTACTATAACACGCAGTTGTGCACCTCCCTTTTTCGCTGCAATCGGCAGCCACTAAACGTATGTGTATAATAAGTAGTAGATTATTGAATGTATTATTTCTTTGAAAAAAGTAGTTGAATTCTGCTGAACTGAATTTACTCATCAGCATATTTAAAAGCAATTATTAAAACGGAATAGTTAAAACCGAATATGCAACAAACGAACTAAGTAATTATTGCTATTAACCGAAGACTTCTCAAGGGAAAAAAACTAACATCTAATCAATGAGCAGTAATTAATAGACGCGAAAAAGTTTCTTCTTTTTCTCAAATAAGAATCGTGACTAAAAAAGCTCTTTAGTAAGATTCTGTTAAAATTGTTCAAATTGCTAATTAAAAATCAGTAAGAAATTGGGTACAATAGGTTTCATATAGACAATAATAATAATTATTATGAATATAAAATAATTAATTTATTAAAATATGAACAATATTCAATACTATAAAAGACATTTGATAAATGATATAAAATAATATTTGATTTAAAAGTTGTCTTTATTGTCTACATCAAACCTATTGTACATAGCAGTTTTGTATAGATATTCAGTCGTAGGATAAATACAAGAAAACAATTATCTTCCAAAGAAGGTTATACTGTGAAAAAAACATTTTATTATACAGCAATATCTGTTTAAAGAAAATCAAACATGTACTTGATATATGTTTTTAAGAACTCAATATAAATAAGTAAGTTCACAAGTTATCCCTTGCCTAAATCACGAAATTAAAAAATAGTTCTCAAGATTATATGCATTTTAATAAACTTATTATTTGGTTTAAAAGTTTCATATTTGCCTGTATGAAACCTATTATATGTAACAGTGTTGTAGATATTCAAGCTTCGGATAAATAGTAACAGAAGTAAGAAAGTAATTATTTTCCAAAGACGTTATACTGCTAAGTAAACACTTTATTATATACTAATGTCTGTTTAAAGAAAATATTTGTATCAGTCACTTAAAACAACTACTTGATATATATTTTTAAGAGCTCATTATAAATAAGCAAGTTTACAAATTGTGATATAACTAATAAATGCCTAAAGTGCACCAAATTAAAAAAAATACTTAAGCATACGATTTTTGTCTGGGACATAGCAGCTACCCTACCCACATCCACCTCCCGATAAGGCTCCCTATCCCCATTTTCAGATAAGCCTCCCTCCCACAGCTCACCATTTCTTGTCGGGATCTCCCGCTCAGCTCCCGAGCCAGAACCCTCATTTTTCTCTACTCCGAAACGTCTATGTAACTTCCTTGTGAGGCATTTTCATAAAACTGGATAATTTCCAGAATTTCCTGAATTCAAGGATACAAGAAACTGAGACGCTTCAATGATCCAGTGAAAGACTAAATATTCGAATACAAGTGGAAGATTATTGAATATGCCTAGTTCGGCGGGGGTTTGAATTTCTGCGAGCGATCTGGTTTCATGGAAAATTTTGCACTTTTTCTCATGTAAAATATAAACATAATAAAAGTCAGATTCTCTTAGAGAATATTTCACGAAAACACTCACTTTTGCAGACAAATGGCCCTAGTGTGTTTTGCTACATCCAGTTAAACAAACACGTAAACAAAATGGATAACTGATACATACAAAATACTAAATGGTCGCAGTGAAAGAGTGAACAAGATGCACAATAAATATGTATAAAACTATTATACAAAATGCGTTATTTAAAATAAGTAAATAAAAATAGATCCGCAGAGTTACAAACATAAGATAAAAGACATAAGCTACAGAAAGATAAACATAAATATTTATAAACATTTACAATAATATGTTGTCCAATAATTTGCTGTACATACCTGCGATAATTTTTCAGCACTTTTTATCTTAGGCAAAGACGATTTTGAATACCTCAGCCTATGTATTTGATGTTTAGGACTCAGTGGATAGTCTAAAAGAAGAAAGCGAAGAAGAATCACTGAAATCTCCAAAGAAGAATCTAAAAGAATCACTTTCACTAACGTTATTCGATCTAGATGAAAAATTATTGCTATAAAATTCAAAGATATTACAAACTGAAAATTTCAGTTTACAATTTAACACTTCCAAGAAGAGTTTACCAGAAAGAAAAATTAAAGAAGATGAAAACTAACTCTACAAAAAGAAGAAAAATATTTATATATTTCACTTCTTTTTGTAGAGTTAGTTTTGTAAAGAGATTTTTCGTTAAGAAGAGAAGAGAAATATTTATATATTTTAATATAATATAAAATGTATATTAAAATAAAACATATTTATTTATTTTAATATTATATATATTATATAATGATATAAATATTATTATATTATTTTTAATAATTAATTACATTTTATTTATAAATATTACAAATCGTAAACCATATATTACCTGTATTTTGGCTTGGGAGTTCTTGCATTAAAGACTTCCTTGATTTTGCTTCAACAAGGAAAGCTAAATATTAGGAAACAATAATACGGAGAAAATATGTTTTATGAGTAACAACTAGTTCATTCAATAACTAGTTGATTTTAACTTAGTTAATTCAATAAAAATTACTTACATTGGAAATGAAACAATTAAAAAATTTAACTTATTGTTATACAATCTTTATTGCAATTCAAGATTAATAATAGTTAATGAACACCAGGTTTGCAAAGAAACGTGTTTTTAATTACAATAAAATCTAATGTTCATAAATTTTTGCATTTAGAATTGTAATAAAATTGTAACTTTATTATTGTTATTTAGAATTGTAATTGCATTATTAAAAAAAATTAAACCACGGTCTTCGGCAAGAAACTGACTTCAAGATTTTGTCAAGACTTACGAATTGACGAAATGTGACAGTCAGTAAATTTAAATAAGTTATTTAAATCAAATTGGATCTTGTCACATGTGCAGTAATTTTTCGATCCTCTTTCAGTTTTGTTCAGTTTGGCAAGCAATCAAATACTAGTTATATTTTCATCGAAAATTAATTTTATTATCCTCTGCCAACTGACAGTTTTCTGAGAAACACAATTTTGAAGGCCGCAAGGAAAATAATCTTAATGTTTATGGAATTAAAGATCTTAATGTTTTGCTCAAATGTAATACAATTAATGCTCAAATGTAATACAATTAATGCTCAAATGTCATACATTTACAATAAATTATAAATAGCATTTTTCTTCTAACATAAGTATTCTGACACAAAATCGGACTTTTCTTGAGATGAAATACCCATTTTTTTTTTTTTTAATATTTCGATTCTACGACTCAAATTACGCCCAAATATTAAATCTGGTGAGAAATTTTAACTTTATCTTGGCACATGTTTTTTCAGTTTGCGCCGAGAATAATCCTGCTGGCGAAATTAACTTATAGTAATCTATTTTCCTTTCCCTTTTTTCATTGTGCATGACTGGAAAAAAGGTGCATCGTTCATTCTTTCAAATAATTTTAACAAACTGCGTAAAGCACATCTGGCGTTATTATCACTTATAAGAAAATGCCAAATTTCAAAAGACGTCAATATATAAATTGACGCGAATCTTGGGAAATTCCAAATAAAAAACTCTTAATTTTTTTTTTTGCAGGTATGTTTAAGAATACACTTACTTTAAAGTGATGGTAAACATTTTATAGGTTGTAATAAAAAATGTTTCAAAAAATTTATGAAAATTACTAAGAAGGATACTAATAAATATATACAAAATTCAATTAGCATTGAGGAGCTAAAACTTTGAGAGCTACTTTTTTAAACTATTCGTAGGGTTTTTACGAAACTTATGACTTAATAAGAATAATTTGAGTCGTGGAATCTAAATATGGAAAAACTCGATATGACATTTAAAAAAAAAAGTCCAGTTTTGTGTCAAAATACCTATGTTTAAATATTTATATATATATATGTAATATGTAATATATATATAATATATATCCTAAGTCATGCTTTCGAGGCATAAAAAACGCAAGTTAAATTTCCTCAATTGGCTCACTAGTAAACGGAAGATAAAACACTGTCCCCCTCTTTTTTTATGCAAAGTGCACATCCATTGGAAATAATCGGTGTTGGCTATGCCAGTACTTTATACCATGTAAAAGGTCAAGAAAACCGAGAAACGTACGTATACTTCTCTTTATGTGCGCGGTTTCCAGAGCAGTTCATCTTGAACTGACAGACGATCTAACAAAAAAATAAATGCAACATCTACCCCAAAATATATGTAAAAAACACACTATATCCATTAAAATGAAAAAAAATTGAGACAGATTTCTTTAAAAGGAACTTTTTTAACTGCATTTACGTTTTAAATTAAACACACACATACATATTACAAACTGTGTAAAAATCTTTTGCAAATAATTTTAAGTAATTCAGGTTTCGAATAGCTAATTCTAAGAACATAATAATTGTTTGTTTGAAGAATAGGAAATTCCTGTTTCTCCTCCTACGAAATTTGTAAACGCACAGAATTTTCTATAAAACTAACATCCGTCTAATATTAAATTTCACCTAAACCCAAAATAGAATGCCTTTTAAATAACGGAATATTTTTACTTGCGACGTTCTTGCATTTCATATTTCGGAATTCGACGGCATTCGAAAACGATACTACAGATTGCCCCAGTCCTTATTTGCATTGCATATTATATTTGTTTAAAGTATTACATCTTATTTATTTTACTCGTTATTACTTTCCTAATTACTTTTATTTATAGTATTTTATGCTATCCGAAAACGAAATTCCAAATCTTTTCATTCGTTATACGCACTGTCATTCTTAATTAAAATATTACACAACATTTATTTTACACATTATTGTCTTCTTCTCATTATTATTTGTAATATTTTACAAGCCATATTCTAAACTATTACAACTAAATCTCATTTGTTTACATAGTGATATAAGTTATCTAATATTTCGAAAGGAAATTTATTTACCTTTATTCCTGCAACTGTAAGCTGGCATTTTTATACATTAAGAGCCTTTATGAAATTAAAGAGAACGTCAGAAATATGCACATCTACATGAATCATAACTGTACGAAATTACATCACATTCATAATGCAGTCAGTTAAAAGTAGACACGGCCAAATGCAGATGTTCTCAAGAAACAATTCCGTTTGCAAATACAATTTTTTTTAGTACAGTGCTGCTATCTATTGACCACAAAATGAATCATTTTAAGTCAGGCTTTCAGGTGTAGTGCTGCCATCTACTGGCTGTAATATTTATTATTTTTAAAAAATTGCAACTGAATTCAATTTCGATCGAACTTCGGTAAACCTAATTTAATAACAGCAGGGAAAATGTCTAAAATTAACAAAAATCGACGAAATCACATCTAACATGTTTCTAGCAGGTTGTAATGTTTAAAACTGGCCAACAAAGCAAGTTTAGATAGGGGTAAATTTCAAATAAAACACTGTCGAATTCGAAAATGTCCTTTTCCTAAGCTTGTAATGTTTAAAACTGGCCAACAAAGCAAGTTATAACACTGTCGATTTCAAAAATGTCCTTTTTTTTCATAGATCAGTTGTTGTCAAAATCGATCTCTTTCAAAATTGCAGAGTTTTATTTGAAATTTAAAGTTTCGTCTTTGCATTTTATATTTCCTTCTAGTCATTTCGCATTATATTCCCTCCTATTCCTTATTTCCCTCTTATTTGGACAGTATAAGAGAACAACTGCAAAAATTTATAACATCGCCCCTTGTGCTCGCTGTAGTTTTCATTAAAATAAAGTCTAACAGCTATGACGAATTTTGAAGGTGACATATAACTTGTAAACTACTTTATGAATTTCATTTCCTTAACTTTCTTGATATGACATTAATATTTTTAATACATTAATATTTTCACGGGATTTTAATATTTTGGATCACGTTTAAGGAACAGTTTGCATCTTGGCCACTAATTTTTTCTGAATTTCTCTTAAAAAAAGCTGATGTGTACACCATATGACTTCGTTGTATGGAATATTAAAATATACGCATTTTTTCCTGTATTTTATTTAAATTTACTGAATTGAATTAGGTCTACTTCGTCGATAGCGCATAAACCACAATAGAATAACTTCACTCTTTAAAATTCACTATATTTATTTACCATAGCGACACTCTGGCACTAGGTTCACTTAACAGCGTTACATCTCATTCATTTTATAACTCAGAATGCACAAAAATTATATCATTTGAAGAATTATCTAGTCGTTGCCACATGTTCCAATCAAATACTATAATAAATCTAAAACGATGTATAAAAGAAATTAATCAAGGCGATTCAGCGCCGCTTATCTGATGCGCATGCGGTACTCGTAAATCTTCTTGTCTCTCGAAGACAGACTGGCGACAATATTTGCTGCTAATACGAAGCACTTATTTCCTCGAATTTCATTAGAGATATGTTTCTCATTTAATTAATTTAGTTCTCACTTCGCGGCGAGAGAAAAATACATAAAAACTCAATATTTTCGCTAAAAATTGAAAGATATAGAAAAACATAAAACACCAAGTACAGTTAAAACAATTTAAAAATTTTTTTTACAATTAAAATTACAGTTTCTATGCAAAAGCAAGCCATTCAGCCAGCAGGCAAGAAGGCGGATTTTTCAATGCAAAAAACTAAAAGTGTCCTTTTGGTCCCACTCGGCAAAAAGACTCTGAAGGTGCAGAAATAATTAATTTACTACTCTGCTAAGTTTCAAATGTAAACAAATATGCTTGCTATGGTAAGGAATAGGCTTAGCGAAACATACAAAACTTTTAAATTGTTGATAATTGTACAACTATTGCATGCAGACTGACTAAAGACGTAAAAAACTTAACCGAAAGATAAAAACAATATAATTCAAGCAATTTCAAAGCAAAAAATGCACAATTTAGCAAGATATAAGAATAAAAAACTGAACTCACTGAGCCGTGTAACACTGTGGATATATATATTTATATTTATATACTTTTGGTGGGACCGATTGTAACCAAAAAGGGGTGTGCACAGCTACATGTTATAGCATGCTTATATACAAAATTTCGACGTTCTTAGACTACTCCTTTTTGAGCTACGAGAGATAAATACATACGTACGTAGGTAGAGATGCCATGAAAAAATCTCTTCAGAATCCATTTTAAATCAGAGTTACAATTCGTTTGGGGAAAAGAATCCTTTATTCTGTCCTTATGTACAGATGTCACGCAACAATATCTTTAAATTACATTCGATAGGGGTCAAAATAGATATTTTCGTTGAAATATGGTACCCGGAATTTTTCTTGACAACAATACTTAACAAGGAAGACAATTTTCGTACAAGGACGACAATTTTCGCTTTTACAAAATTCGTTCTTAATTTAGAAGTTTAATGTTTTGTTAAGTGCTGTTTAAAATTTCCTCCGATTTCTTTCTTCGATTTTACTGTGCTTCAGTTACTTATTTGTTGTACTAGTGCTGTTACTTACCAGTGTAAGCATCGTGGTATGCTTTGCGAAACACGAAATCTCAGATTTAACGTATAAATGAATAAATAATAATGTTCGAAGGTCCTTAGATTAGTTACGAATGTCATTATACAACTAATCTGAACATGTAGCTCAAAGTACTTGCAAATCATCGCATGGCGATAACATCGCACGAAAATGATTTTCAGGTTTTAAAAAGCTGTAATTGTATTTTCGCATAATGATTTGGGAGCGGAAGAAGGAAAGAGAGCTATGTCTACGTACATTGCATATTTTTGAATGAACTTACAGAATTTTGCTGAAAAGTAAGAAGGAAACTTAAACGTTTAAAAATTGAAAATGAGTAGAAAATTAATACAAGTTCTAGAACTTAATAGAATTTTAAATTTACGTAGTTAATTAAAAAATGTCATTAATAAATTAATCTTTTTTTATAAATTTTTACTGATAATTTTTCATGAAAAATACAGTTTAAAAATGTTTAGGAAAAGGAAGATTATTTAATTGCATGAGATTAATTAACTATCTAAATTTAAATTTCTATTAAATGTTATAAGTCGCATTAATTTTGTATTCATTTTCAATTTTTAAATGCTTAAGTTTTCCTCTTACTTTTTCAGCAAAAATCTATTAGTTCACTCTAAGATATGAAATGTGTAAAGGCACTCTTGTTTCCTTCTTGCGCTCCCAAATCATTACGCGAATATGCATTTACAACTTTTAAAACATGAAAACGCATGCGTGCGATGTTATCGTCATGCGATGATTTGTAGCTACTTTATTTTTTACAACGATATTTTCGACGACAATGTTTTTAAACTGCGAAGCTTTTGAACCACTTTATTTTCGACCACGATTTTTGCACCACGATGTTTTAGAACTGCGATGTTTTCTCTTTGCTTTCTTTTCTCCCACGATGTTTTGTACCACGACGTTTTCGCCTTGCTTTGTTTTCTCCGCGAAGTTTTTGTCTGTGATGTTTTCGGCGGACACCCAGAACAGCTGAGCTTTCACTCAAAATGAGTAACCATTCTGAGCGAAATTGTTATAAGAGAAACAAACTTTAATTTTTCCTTGCAGTTTCATTTGTGTGTGTGTGTGTGTACATATTCACGATTATTTATATGTTTCTTTCAGTAAACGGAACTTATGTAAGTTATTAAACAATGCATGTCTAGGTAGGTATGCATTTACTACTATGTAAACTATGAGAACTCAAAAATTCACGTCAAACAATATTTTTCGATTAATGTTTTTCAAATTAAAATGTGTAAAACCATATTGAAACATAAAATCTAGCAATTATTAGTCCAGATGGGCTTTTCACTGAAGGACTATTGTTTTCGTTTTGCGATTTTGCGTCGGAAACATTAAATGTCTACTCATTAAATCAAACATTAAATGGTTCACTTGTCAATCAAACATTAAATGGTTCACTTTTCAAATTGTTGCCACCAAATATTGCAGACCTGTGTTATATTTAAAGAAATTAAATAATGAAAAGCGTAAAACGACGGTACCTCGAATAGCCATCGAATTTTGAATGACGTAATCCTGCTGCGAATATGGGCATCTGGAAGCCCAAATTTGGAAGTTGTTTTATTATCGATTTCATATTTTGCAAATTTTTAACAAATTTTTGATTAACAAACTCAAGGATTTCAAAGCGAACAATGGCAACGTTGTACAGAAAAAACATTTTTATCTCCAGCGCGTGAGACTGTGTATGGGAAATTCTTAAAGATATGCTCAGTTTAAAATTATTTTGCGATATTGCTCTTGAACTGAATTTTATGGTTTAAGTGCGAAGAACATGATATTTAATAAATAAAGGTAACACACAAAATGTTAAAAAAAACGCCCCTTTAGACGTAATTTAAAATCTGAAACACTTCAGATTTTTTTTTTCTTTTTTAATTAAAATGTATAAAAAATATTTTGCAAGTATCTATGCTGTCAACCTTTCTACAACAACATAAGTCTATTTGCTTTATATATATATATACTCTCTATGTATTATCTCCAAGAAACTTTCCTGGTTTCCGCCAATTTAGGTTAAATCTTCTTAAATCGTAAACTACACTTTATGCAACCCTTTTACTTCCATCACTTAATACTTGCATTTCCTGCCATTTGGTTTTAAAATTTTGCAGGCAAGGTATTTAATTTTAACTTGCTACTTTGATTTTTAAATTTCTAATTAACTACTTGTTTTAAACTTTTATTTTAAGTATTGTACCATTTTTTTTTCTTCTTATGATTTTGAATTACCTTTTAATGTTCTAAAATGTATACTTTTGTTTTTACTTTTGTTTTTGAGTTTGAAAAGAGAGTGTAGAGGATATGTCTTCTAAAGTAAGCATCGCTTTCAGTTTAACTGTGTTCTTTGTGAGAAACTTTAAAGATTATTTGCTTTTTATTTTGTTTAACAGGATTCCTATGGCTTAAATGGACTAATGTCTTTATTTCGATTGAGTATTTATTGGGACTTACGATTTGGATCTAGCAAATAATTTGATGCTTACTTGGAAGTAAGATGAAACACTCTCTCGTTAGTTGTTATTAATTGATGGTAGGTTGGTTTATCCCTTTGGTAAGTCGATAAATCTGCAATCAATGACAATAGGTACTTTTTCAATATTTAAATATTTTACTTTTGGTTTTGATATTTCTGTGATTAAATATTTTCTGGCAGATTCTTATGTTTTTAAAGCATGAAGATCTTGAAAATACCAATTTAAAATACTAATTAAAATATTACTATTTTTTTCATTCATGGTTTTAAATTGAATTTTTGTTCTTTGGAGATG
>KK117274.1:267524-327915 GCA_000611955.2 Stegodyphus mimosarum
ATGAAGTTAAAATAACAAAATTAACAATTTTGTTTTATTTTACTTTTTTAAATATGCAATATGTAAGATTGCAACAATATTCGTGTCTTAAAATAGTGAAAAATATCTTAAGAGTATATAAAAATTATGCAAATAATATACAGTGCTAAATAAAATTACCTTCACTAGCTAGCCTGGAACCATGCTAGACTTATAAGTACTTAAACGGGGATTTATATCATGAAAAAATTTCTAAATTTAAAAAATTAACAAATTATAAAAATAAATTGTTGATTATAAATACTTTAAAAATGGCCTCATTGTCAATAGTGGGATTTATTTTATTAGAGTATGAAAAAATTAAGAGAACAGCGTTTCCAACGAAACGCGTTCTAAGTAAAAATTCATGGCATTCCCTATGAGCTTAATTATAAATCATTGACAGTTGAGCCATAAAAGTATGCAAAGCCTCAGTTACGCTGTTCAAAGCATTTTAACTTTATTATATAGATATCATAAATAATCTGAAAGATTATTTAAAAAAAAAACTTGAAATTTCGAAATCCCAGGTAGGTTTATTGCGAAAAAAAAAATACAATTACCAAGCCGACTGCAGAAATCACATCACCATTGACGCTATCAACTGGAGATGCTATCAAATCGAGAATTATATGTATGTATACAAAAAGGTACGAAATTTTGAACTAAAACCAAAAATAACACTTTACTGAATAAAACAGTTTTATCTACAGCGCGTGAATCCATCGGAAATTCTAAAAATATGCTGTTTTTAAATATTTTGGGATTAAGCCATTCAACGAATTCTATGTCACGTAATTGCGAAGAACATGATATTTAATTAATAAATTTAACACGCAAAACATTACTAATAAAAAACAAAAACAAAGTTTCGCAGGCCACCTTACTATTAAAATTTAATTTTGATGTGATGAACTGAGAAAACACTGGAAAAAATAGGAAATTGCATGCCAACACTTAACAGTGCAACTGGAATTCTAAACACATGCTGTCTTACAAATTTTTATGATTTTTTTTCTGAGCTGTATATTCAGAAATGCGAAGAAAACAGTGCTTAATAATGAAAAGAGCAGACTGGTAAGACTGCGAGTTTAACGACAGTGGGAAAAACGTTATTAGACTCTTTTGGGCGACTGTTGAAACCTGATTCCTTTCAGATTTTTTAATTTATTTATTGTTAACTTTTAAATTACATGAAGTTTTGCACTCTTTATATTACCTCGAAAGTTCGTTCTAATATTATATTTTATTTTTAATGTAAGACATCAGTGGACCAAAGAAGTAGACATTTTTTTATTGACCTTTTCTTAGCAGTCATGGTAAAAAGAATGTGGCTTTCTGGATCATTAACTGAGGCTTATGTTCTAACAAGCAGTTCTTTATTTCTGAAATGTAATTCAAAATTGAAAGAAAATATAGCCGCATTACTAGGCCCATTTTCAAGAGTCAGTGGTTTAATTATTTAGATTACGACGTAATAATTTCAAATGTGCGGCGTATGTAAATCCTCTAAGTAAAAACTACTTTCGTTTCTATCACTACTGTGACGGGAAACAGAAATCCAACATGAATTATTATAAGAATACTCAGAAATATTAACAGAACACATGAATTATTATAAGAAAAAAAATATTTGAATCGGTGTTTAATAAGTACTTTAAGTTGGTATTTTCTAGACCTCTATTGCAGTAAAAACCGTAAAAATCTGTCCTGAATCGCAAAAGAAAAAGTCCGCTAAGAAAAGTCCTGAATCGCAAAAATACCAGAATCAAAAGTAAAACTTTTAAGTATTGACTTCATGTACTTTAATTGACTTGTTAAGGAGAACAAACCAATGTGTTATCAATTTGCACCAACTAAATTAAGTGGGAGTTCCATCTTTTTTCCAAGTAAAAATCAAGTTATTATTCTGCTAGAGCCAGACCATAAATCACAAACAATACTCAATCAATAGAAAGACATTAGTCCATTTAAGTCAAAAGAACCTTCATGAACAAAATCAAATTAAGAGAATCTTTTAAATTTACATTGCTCAGGAAGAACATAACTAAATGAGATCCTTACTTTAGAAGAAATATTCCCCAACACTCTCATTTTCAAACTCAAATTCAAAAGTAAAAGCAAATTCATATATTTTTTATATTAAGAACTTAAATTCGAAATCAAAAGAAGATAAAAATTTACATAATCTTTTAAATTTGCTTACCAATGAACTTAATTATTTAAAAGCAGTTGCTATTGACCGAGGATTTTCTCCCGTGATCATTGATAAAGCTGTTAAAAGGTTTTCTGATTCCCATCATAGAAGACATTCCATTGTTAGAAATAATATTAATGACTTTGTCGTGCTTCCATTTTATCCTTCTGTTAGTTATAAGGTTGCACGGATTCTCCACAAATTCAATTTTCAGGTCAGCTTCTCCCCTATCAATAAAATTCACGGTTCGACTTAAAAGATTCTGTTTCTGACTTTAATTCTTGGGAAATTTATAGTATATCGTGTCAGTGTGGCTCGAGATATATTGGCCAAACAAAAAGAGCGTTAAAGTTTCGTATCAAGGAACATGAATATTATGTCCGAAAGGGCGAAATTAACAAGTCTTCAATAGCGTATCGTAGTTGGAAATTTAATCATAATTTTGACTTTGGATCTGCAAAAATTATCCGAAAAGCTTCTTCCGTTGGTGAATTGGATTTTCTTGAGGCTTTTCATATTCACAAAGATTTAACAGTTTAGTGAACGATTTTAAGTCTAATCCAGTCCTTCCTAGCGCTTTTAAAATTCTATTAACGTAATTCTTGATGATTATTTTTGCCGACAGATGGCGCTGCCTCCTGGCGTGTGGTTCTACCCGAAAGTATAAAAAGCCGTTACTGAGATTTCTTTCCCTTTCTAGAGATTTTGTTCTCCTGATGAGGAGGGACCTGTAGCTGCCCTCGAAATCGATTGAGTGTTTTTAGTAAATGTACTCCAAATACAAGGTTGTTTCAGCGAATTTGATAGTTTTAAACTTATTTTAACAAAGTAAATCCTTGCTTTGCCTCATTACTGCGGTAAGTTAAATGTAAATTCTTCACTCCTTTCAAACATTGAGGTTTTTTTCCTTTTATCAAGAATCAGTGCTGCCTTACTAATTGTTGAGTCCATATTTCTTCTTAATGAAACAGTAACTTATTCCTTCAGTTTCTTAACCCAATTACTGTTTCACTTTTAGTTATTAATATGTGTTCTAGTAGTGTTCTGTAACGCATCCAGATTAGTCTGTATTATAAATTTCAAGCGTTTTAAAATTAAAACGTCTTGTATCCAGTTATCAGCTGCACGATGACCCGCTTCTTCCTTCTCACCATGCAATTTCTGATGGATGATCTTGGATTTCACTTTCTCCAACTTGCAAGCCACATGCAATCGGTATAATATTCTCTGAGCATAGTGAAAAAATACTTTAAAAATGGAAACATTTTTCGCTTTATTGTTTGAAACCGCTTTAGAAACGAATTTCAACGTCTTGATTTTCTCTCTTTTTTTTATCTTCCTTGAGATAGTTGCACTTTTTTATTAGTTCTTCATTAATTGTAATTCCTTGTTTAAGTAAACTGCGCAATGCTGTTTGGGGAATCTAGAGTTTGAATATAGTTTTTCTCTGGCTGCAATTACTTGGAACATTAAAATCTTTCAGAATTTATCCTTTTCGTTCAGAACTAAATCTTTTCGCTTGGCCTTTAGACATATTACAAGTTAAGCACACAACAAATTAAAAAAAGATATTTCTTCTAATGACTTATTCAAATTTCAAAATCTACATTTCCCGTCGGGAGAAAGATTACACTTTGTCTATTTGACCGAAGTGTTCTGCATGATTATAAGCATGACCAATGTTTTTCTTGCTTTATCTTAAGTCTACAGTAGTCACTTCATTTCCATTCAGAGACTCTTAGTATAGGATAATGCTTAGAAGTACACTCATGTCCATAAATTAAGGATAATGCAAAATCAGACAAACGAAGAGTTAGAAGCAAAACAAATTTGACTTATTTGTAAAGCTTATTTTTTAAACAAAAGGTAAAGAGCAAAAAAAGATGCTCTATGTTTGATATTAAAAAAATTAGCGATTTTTTCTCCCTGGAGCAAATTACAAAAAAAACCTATTTACAAAAAACCAATATTACATGGTTGGTATGATTGTTATTACATTGTATGTCTCCCAGACGATACAATACAGTCCGTACAACGCCTAGGCATGCTGAGCATTAAATTATCGATCTGATCTTGGGAGATATTACACCACTCAAAACGCAATGCTCTCCGAAGTTCCGGTAGACATGTAGGAGGAGGTTGACGGGCTGCAACTCGTCGGCCAAGCATGTCCCACACGTGCTCTACTGGATTCAAGTCCGGTGAGAATGTTGGCCAGTGCATACGGGTGATATCCTCCGGTTGAAGGCATTCGCTTACGATGTTTGCACGGTGAGGACGGGCGTTGTCATCCATAAACACAAATTGTGCGCCCATGGTGCCCCAAAACAAACATACATGTTGTTCCAGAATAACGTCCCGATATATTTGGCTTGTCATGGTTCCAATTTGAACATGCAGGTCAGTTCTGGAACCCAGAATAATTCCACCCCAAACGAGCACTCCTGCACCACCGTAATGTTGTCGTTCAATGATTTTTCTTGGTGGTAACGGGTATCTGGAGCTCCCCGTATAAAAGTCCGGCGAGAATCAGCCTGCAAGTTAAACCTGGACTCGTCGGAAAACATCACACAAGCCCACTGTTACGGTGTCCACAATGCATGTTCTCTACTCCAGGCTAACCACAATCGACAGTGAGTTGCAGTAAGTGGAACGCATCCGACAGGTCTACGAGCATATAGACCAATTTGCCCTAAGCGTCTGTACACGCTCTGCCTTGAAATTGTCGTACCAGTGGCTGAAGAGAGCTGACGAGACAGGTCTGAGGCTGCGCTCCGCCTGTTTCTTTTGGCAGTAACTGCCAAATACCGATCCGCATTCGGCGTTGTAACTCTGGGGCGACCTGTGCTGTAACGTCTACTCACATTACCATCATCTCGGAATCGTTGCCAAAGCCTGGAGATGACACTCTGGGTAATTCCAAGTTCGTCTGATACTTCCAGTTGGGTACGTGCACATTCCAGACGGTCGATAATTCTACCACTTAAAAAATCATCCAAATGCGTGATTTGTGTCATAACTATTTGGTTATTGCACTGAAATTCTAATAAAGCGCCTGCGAACAATTTTACTTCTTTGCCTGTATTCCTTATATATCACTCTCTTACACTCTCGTCATTGTGACGTACCATCGGTGTCATCCGGTTACTTCCTGAAATTTGCATATGATTCTTGAAGATGTGAGTAGTGATTTTACAGGTTATATATTTATTTTAGAGTTCGATTTCCGCGTGACTCCGAATTATCCTTAATTTATGGGCATGAATCTATTTCATGAACGCGAATATGATGCGTCTATCCAAGGCAGAAAATTTTGATTGTTAAAAGCTTAAAAGATGGGGTACAAAAGTTGCAGTTCTGTCTTCTATCAACTGGCATTCGAGAAGGAATTCTCACTCATTCATAATGCCTGTAAGAAGACTGTTTTTGTTAACCTTAGAGAAGGAAATTCTTCCCCTCTGAAATCCAATTCCGGTAAAGAATTCCGAACCACGACGTCGTTCAGTCTCTTTTGGACTGCGTATGGACCATCCCAAGGTGACTGCAGTTTAGGACAGAGTCCTTTCCGTCGAGTCAGATTCCACAACAATACCTTGTCTCCTTCGTTGAATCGATGTACAGTAGCTCTCTTGTCCTGTCGGGTCTTCATCTTCTCTGTCGCCAAGTTGACTACGGCCTTGTAACTACGGACTATCTCATAGTTATCAAGTAATTATTAAATTCATACATGCTTATTTATTATTATCACATTAAATCAGCATATGTTCTCTGTCTGCTATATCAAGCTTCGGGGTCAAAATGTATTGATATATTATTTCATATGTTCACAGATTCCAAAATTTATCCTTAATGAGGAATGTTTGCTAAAGTGGAGTATCCGTTAACGGAGGTTCAACTGCATTTGAGTTACATTTCACGCAGTTTCTTTTAATCCCAAAGTTATCAGACTCCAGTGGCTTTCCTGTACAATGCAAATATTTAACTTTCTAGTTGCGAAATCCCTCACTTCCGAATAACGGTTTTAATTTCCACCCAGCAGGACATTACAACGACGGAGCACTGCAATCAAGACATTTATTAAGATAAAAAGCAAAAGTACTTATACATGAAGGCAATTTTCCTACGTATTTTTGCACTTTTTTCAGCTCGGCTTTTCCATTCGAAAGCATTTAACGACATAATATTATATTACATCATCGAATTTATTCCCCTTCCCTGCCCTTTCTTCCCGTCGCCCGCGCAGAAGAACGAATTTTCGAGAACAAGGAAGACTCCGAAACAAATTGCGTTCTTTTCGTTTAATCGAATTTGAGACATGAAAAAAGTGAAAGCACTTAGGCCGCTTCCATTAGAAGCAAGAAATATGCCGAAGATGCCCCCGTAATGAAATCAAATCGTTCATAATGGGCGACATGTTAGCAGAAATGGGTGGCTTGATAGGCTTTGAGTGCCCTGCTGCCAGCCTCCTCTACCCCTCGGCGGTGCTTACGTTAAATAGGGATAAAAACGCGATGCCACGCTTACAGAGCATAAAAGAATCTCCGGTTGCAACTGCATAAATAAGCCGAGATCAACGACTGCCCCAAATGCATTTCATTCTACAGTTTCAGACCGAATGCGATTTTTTTCCTACCATTGTGGAATATAGAGTGTAATCCTGGCGAAGAGCGAAACATAACTTAAAACTTTTATCTACAAATCCACATTGTTTAGCCACAATTTAATTTTCAGCTTCGTTACACACACACACACACACACATGTATATATATATATACAGATATAATTAACCTATAAGTTTTAAGTGCGTCGAAACTGATATATATATAATTTTTCAAAATATAGTGATTGTACTATCTGGGGAAGTGAACGTTAAAGATTGTTGTAACTACAAATAAATTAAGAAAAATTAGGTATTCAAAAAAAAGATTTTAAATGTTAAAAAGTTAAACAAAAGTTTTTGTGTAATATTTATGACTAACTGTAATTTAATTATTTATAGTTTAATATTTGAGATAGGCTTATCAAGGGGTAATTATTTCAAACATTTAATTCGAACAAATATTAGCTGATTCTTGTTCTTTGACTTCTCTAATAATCATTATTCGGCGTGTTATTTTAATATAAACTATTATAAGGTACTTCTCTTGCCTTCTTCGAATGCCTTCGTGGTGTAGTGGTCAGCACGCTCGGCACGTAGCAGAGAGGTCCGTGGTTCGATTCCCGGCGAAGGCGCTGCTCTATTTTCATGCCTCCTGCTTTGAAATAACCTAATGTCTCTGCACTATGGTTATAAGTATTTTATAATTATATTTATATTATATAGTTTATAATATAAAACATAATTATAATTATAGTATATAGTTTTGACGTATTATAAATTGTTTTGACATATTGGCCTGTTATGAATTACCTTTTATGTTAAGATAGTTCAATTATATTTTATGTTAAAAATAAGGGTAATTTTCATGCAACATTTTGTAATTCTTGATAATTTTAGTGTAAAACACATATTTTTATGCTATTCTTGTATTTTTTAGAAAGGATTTGGAAAATAAAATACCTGTAAATTACCAGCAAATTGGTTTAATTCGAAAATTTGGTTAATTACTGGTACCTGAGGTAATTCGTAAGTTTAAAATTGTAATGAAGAACATGTTTTCCCTGTTATAAGAATGATAAGTTTTCCTATAAAACCTTTCGTACAGAGGTTATCATTCATAATTTATTAGAGATATCCGACTATGAATAACTACTGTTTTACCGGTTTCACTACTAAAAGAAATGCAGATATATTTTCCTTCTTTCCGTGAAAAATTGCAGATTGCACATTTTTACCGATTAGTCATCAATATGTAGTCTTCCGTCATCAGCATCATCCAGAGAAAAGCAAATTTTCTGCTCTAGGAGTCCGAGAGAAAATTGCAGAAATGTTCTGGCTGTCCCAAATCTTTTGTGTGTGATAGTAACTTAAGTTAAAGCAAGGAATTTTTTTTTCTGTTTTCACTCCCAAGCATTTTTTGTATTATTTTACGACCATTCATACTAGTCTTAAACAAACATGAAAACAGAAAAGTATAAACAGAAATAACATGTGTAGATAATTTCTCATTGGAAACTAAGCGAAGATATTTATGAAGATGTTGCGTTTAACTGGGTTGTCGAAAACAGAGGAATTAGATATGTATGAGACTAGGAAGCAGTAGGCAAAAGGAGAAGATTACCGTATATTCCGACGTATAACGGGCACCGGTGTAAAAGCGCACATATAATTTCAAACTGCATTTATTAATTTTTAGGTATATTCGCTGTGTAAGGCTCACCCTTTTATTTAAGAAGAAAACCTGACAGATACATGTGCGATGCCATTGTCTTTTGAAGTCATTCATTCCAAGATTTTACCCACGTGTTCGAACAATTGTATACTAAATTGACAAAAGATAAGGGAACCAATACGTGTGTCAGAGGGAATGCTTGAGGGAGTAAATAATTATAGGAAGAGGGTGAGTTCTATTCAATACAGGTGCGCACAAGAATGTAATTCGAGAAAAAGGGAACAGTGTTTGGGGTAAGAATGTTTTACGACTGGAATGAATTCGCGAAATTAGGAGTTAAATGTTTTCTCTTTCTGTAGTCATTTGAAACCATGATTTCTGAAGTGAGTATCGAAGGCTTTAATAAACCGCATTTGCTTTGGTTGAAACACAAATATGGCTTCTGCCAAACGAAACAGCACAGTGCTGGTTTCAATTGCAAAGTTATTCCGTTTGCAAAAGAGAATAAGAATCGCACTGCAGCAGAGATCTTTGGTGTTGGTGAAAGATGGGACGGATGATGATTATTTATTTATGGTCAGAATAACAATGATGGGGAAAATGAAACATAAATCGATCGTGCGCCTCAAGATATAAAGGAGGACGAACGTGACGAACTTTTCGTGTAGTTCGATAGTGAAAATTTTCAAGTTCATAAGGTATGACCTTTCTTTTAAATAAACAGTATTTAGGAATCTATAAAAATCGAATTTTTGTATTCTTATTTTTCCCTTATTTTTAATCTGTGATTTTTATATCCGGCATACAAATCGCACCCGTAAATTTCCGATCTTATTTTTTTTTGTGTGTGTGTTAGAAGCACGTATTAAGCGTCGGAATATAAAGTGTGTATTTTATTATGGTTCAAAATCTTCAGGTTTCTGTGTATGTTTACCTAGAAGTTTCATTCGTTGTGTATAACAATCAAGTAATTTTATCGCTGCGTGAACTTAAACAAAGTTTTTATATTCGTAAATGATATTTTGGTAATTTTAGTTTTTAAATTAGATTGCTCAGCCAATGTTTCGTGCAATTTATAGAATATTCGATAAAAATTTAAATAAATTTATAGAGATTTGTAGGGTGTGTGTAGTGTCTGTAATGTCCAACGCAGCCTACGAAAATCAGTGGGGAAAACATCGCGTATTCTATACACAGATCGATTTTTCTTTGTTTATTCTGAGGGTCATTATCCTATATTTATAACAAATGCTCCTTCCCTAAAAGTAGATTATACATATATATTATATATAATTGTTATATATAACTGATATCTTAAACTTGCATCCTAAACCTCAAAAAAATACCACTAAGCATTTAAAAAATTAAGAAAATATTAAAAGCTGAAGGAAGTTAGAACACCATAAAAATAAAAAATATGCACAAAAAAGATTATGTAACTTATGGCATTAAAATACCTTTTGTTAATTACATCATGGCTCAAAATATTCATAAAAGGGATCCACTATGATCTATTATACGGAGCGTTTGAGCAAAACGGTCACTAACTTTCAGGAGAGATAGAGTATACCTAGACGATGGAAAAACCGCATAGCAATGCATGTTCGGAAACGCTTTCCTGGCGCGGTAGTGATGACGGAAAACACAAGAAAGAAAGGACACGAACAGTGTAAGAAAACACGTTTATTATGCTTAGTATGGCTAGAATGTTGGGAATGTTACATTTTAGCATGCATTGACGGCTCTGACGTGCATCTCCACCTAAATGCAATATGGCCTCAACATTGGATAGACAGGAGCGGTCCGGTGCATTGGCTTGCATTGACTACTTCCTCTGCCGGTACGCAAGACACTGGTGTAGGAAACACGCTTAACAGTGCTGAGGAACTTAATGTATGTATCGTGGCAACTGCTGGGGAAGTCCGGACACGCCCGGTATTTTCCAGAACATTATATATTCCATGCGCCCGAGATGTGACGCTGTATTTCCTGGTTTCTACTGTATTAAGCATAATAAACATGTTTCCTCACCCTGTTTGTGTCCTTTCTTGCATATGTTTTGTGGTGTCCCTACCGCGCCAAGAATGTGTTTCCGACTATTCATTGCTATATGATTTCCCATCATCTAGGTGTACTCTATCTTCCCTGAAAGTTTATAACCGATTTGCTGAAACACCTGTATATATTGTTGTGTACGTACGAGTTTGTAAGGAAATGAATGCGCACAGAACCAATGATAGCTTGATAAAATTTATTCTCCCAGAACTTTCCACAAAAGTACTCGTACAGCTCTTCTCAGAATAACACAACACAATCAGTAGTTACCACTTAAAACTACTAAGAAAGTTAAACACAAAACAATGCAAAGCGTATCCAAAATGCGAACCTCGCACGATCTCTCAATACACCGAAATCAACTTCGAACTAAAAACTGAAAACTGATGCTCTATCCGGACTTAATAGTTTTTTCTGGCTGCAGAGAAATTTCTAGTACCTTCCATTTCTTGAAGACATATAGGTTAAAGTAGCATATAAGAGCCGGATACGGTTGCAGTTACATATAGGAAGCAATTACAGTTATACAGGGACCGGACCATAACGTCTCCAAGTTTGGCGACCTTTGACTATTATTCGTCAAATTTACCGATAAAAATTAGTTTCCAATACCATCATTTAGGCATTTACTTTACATCATTTAGGCATAACTTAGGCATCATCAACAATTTAGGCATTTACTTAAGTACGAAAGAGATATGTTTCTGTAATCTTATTTTTTTCGCCAGAGCTCTGTCTCTTGAGATATTTCGTATTACATTATACAAAAGATGCTAAAATTTAATGTATAATTTGAATAAAATTATTTACATGTGCACAAAATTCGTAACAATTTCTTAAAGGAATGTGTTTTAATTTACATTAATTCGATATATTATTAATAAACCTTAAATTTCGTGCATCGGCGACACATTCTTAGATTAGCTTATGGATTGTTCCCGTTTTTTCTATTCGTCAGTTTCCGAAACATGATCGCATCTACATATTTTATTTTGCCAGTACAGGATTTTATATGTTTATATGCAGATTTAGACAGGTTATTGAAGTAAAATTAAACTGAAGGATACTGGGGTTAAACAAGGCTGTTGATTACCTATGATTTTAGAATCACCGGAACTTAACTAACAGCTCACGGGTGAGGAGTGGTAGAGGAATTAAGATAGATTCTTAAACGAAACTAAACTGAAGAACACCGTACGCTCATCAGGACATTTGGCCACAGGGTACCAATGGTTTGATAGACATCAACTGTCAATCCACAATTCACCTGTGTGGAATGAAGCAGTAAATTTCGGCAGATTATTCAAATTTTAAAAAAAGACTCTGATACACGTCAAGACCGCAGGTGCCCAGTGACCTATAATTTTCATTCGCAGTTCGTTAACTCATAGGTAATCGACCTGGCAGTAAATGTAAATTAATTATTTAAGTAAAATGAGCGAGGATGCCAGTAGATATAGTGGTTAGGGATGTTGACAGCCGTGCCGATGGGCCCGGGTTCGAATCCCGGAGAAGGTATGGATGTTTGTGAGCGTATAGTGTAATGCAATACACGAATGTGCTGCAATCCTCCTGGCCGATAATAATCGGCCTCATAGTTAAGGCAGCACACCCAACACAGTTTAAAATAAAAATACCATTAAAAACATCAAACCAAAATTATATTGTTCTAGTAGTGTTCTATTGCCATTTATAAAGTGCATCAAATCCTTTACAAATCTAAATTCTTTCCTGTGGCAGTAGAATTCCTTTATGTTACTATGTTTTCCCTAACATGTCGCAAAAATACGCAGTCTTCGAAGAAATGTTGTGCATTGTCTTCGGCACTACGAAACCTACAAAAACTAATATTTTGCAAATTAAATCGTTTCAGGTACCGGGAAGCGCCCGTGCCCAGTAATTATTTGATTGTAATCAAAATCACATATCATTCTCATATTTTTAGAAACTTCAAAGTTCAACGAATAATCTTTCCTTTTTCACAAAATGTTGCATTTCTCTTTCTAGCAATCATAAAAGAAATCTTTAATTTTACCAATAACAATTATTTTTTATGACTGAAATGAATGTATCCCCGGCATTACCCATAGCAACCTCTTTAGCCATCATGTCGGCCCTTTAATTGCCTATCACCCAGCTCATTTTCAGTTCATGTAACAAGGATGTTCACATTTTGTTAGGACTGAGTGTTCGGTGCATATTCTTGGAAAACATCTTCGTGACAGGTTAAAGTCCTGATCTTTAACAGGGATCTGAATGCAGCTATGTTCTGTGGTAGAATATTGTGATTAAGTGGTAGAAGAATTGCACTTTAAAGGGATTTAAAATCCTCTTTTATTAAATCACAATTATTTACATCCACTTCCCAACTCGGGAAGGATACAGAAAATAGAGACCGCACTTGGGTCTAAAATGAACAATCAAATTTAAACTAAAAGCTAAATAGAAATTAAATATTCGTTGCTCACAGAGCTATAACGCGAGGTTGGCCTCTAAACTAAATGGTGCGTAGCAAGATTTAACTAATACTGATGCACTTGGAATTGCTTCAATAAGCAATCACGTAAAAGCGTTATGGCTTAGAATTTAAATGCTAGCTAGTCAGGCTAACGTCGAATAGAGTAACCGTGGTCTGAGACTAAAAGCTCTCTCACACTGAGAGGTTCCTACCTCTTGCTTAAGTAGAACTTGGCTCCACTTCAAATTAACATAAAGCTGAAACGCGCGCTTATTCTAACGGGAAGTCGAAATGAAAAGGGATAGAAAAAGTAAAATTAAAATAAAACTTTGTTAGTTTAACTAAAACCTTACAATTTTACAAGGAGATCTTTTATACATGAGACCAAAATATTAATGCTAGTGCTTTCAAACCAGATAATGAGTCTTTATATATATAAAGCCTATATAATACATATATATATGAAGATTATATATATATATTGCTATATGTTTTTACAGTCAGGTTTTCATCAATCCATTTAAGAGCAAATAAGGTAACAGCTAATTCGACTTGAAAAACCAAACTCTAAGATTCAAGTCTAATTTTGCCATAGTCTATTTCTGTACCAAACAAGTAAACCACACATGATGCGCCAATTTCATTGCCATAACCCTAACCGTCGATAAATATATCCAATTCTCCCACGCAAAGATTTGGTATCTGATATTCCACTGCTTTTCGTAATGCAGGATGTAAACTGACAGTATTAAAGAGAGAAAAATATGTATGATATGCAGTATAATGTCTGTGCGACAAGGGTGTACTCATAATACACGGCGAGGCGAAAAGTCCTTTCGAGAGTTTGATGGTAGGGAAGAGGGGTGGAGACCTCTCGGACCGCATCCCGTAGTGTTCTTTCTCAGAACTGGGGTGGATTTTTAACAGCTAGCTAGGTTCAGCAACACACCGCTATCACCCGCGGCACTACAAAGGTGCTGGCTCAGCTTTTACTTGTACCTGTCAAGGTCAATAGTCATTGGTGACTATTGGATTGACATTTAAAATTTGACAATTACCTGACAAAACTTAACAGTGCGAGCTGATAGTCGCCTGTGTTAAATAGTACTGTGTTTTGCCCAATAGCAACACTCGACACAATATGTAGATGATAAATTATATGGTTACGTAACATAACATTAAATAACGAAATGTAACGCTCAAAAACTTGGAGAAGACTCAGCTAAGGTGAAAATAATCTGTAATGAGGATTTTGTTATTTCTTAAATAAACTGCTTATTTAGAACAATTCCTTTTACTTATTTTCGTCACTACAGTCAATTAGAGAATTTGTAATTCTTCTTTTCTGAAAGGAAAGGAACCAAACCCTTGCTTTGAAACCTCTTAAGTCTGCCCAATGGCATTCACTTTCTAGAGCAACGGAGCTCCGTTGGCAATCAAAGAAGTTTTTTCCGACATTGAAGAATCCTTTTTGCATACAGTTTGACTCGAGGGTGAGACTTTACGCTAAGTAGGAATGAAGGTTAAAGTGCGCTCACCCTAGGCGAGAGCAGGAATTTTCGAGAAAAATGGGAATACGTTTTCCGCCGACCAATCATCTCTGATGCGGGATTGGCCCGAAGGATGTAGCATTAAGGAACCATCTCGTAATATCTCAGCTAATGGATTCGTTGATCTTTAGTCAGCAGGTGACGAAATGTGTAAATGTAATTTACTTTTCGCCTGGGGATACTGATGAAAATGTCTTTACGATGCATCAAAACCGAATTAAGGAATCAAAATCGCCTAATACATGAGAGAATTTAATGCATTTAACCCATATTAAATATGTCGTTTTATTCCCGTCGTTCTCTTCCCTCCTCCTATCTTCCCTCCTCCCACATACATACACCTACACAGCTTTTTTAGAATTTAGAAAAAATGAGTTGACGTCGATACTCCTTTTTCAAGAACCAAAAAAAATTGTTGCTCTTGAATGAGGATCTACATGTGATCGCTCTCGAAATCAATAGAGTTTTATTCAAAACTGAACCTTAACTTTTTGTTTTGTCTAATTTTTAATTCTGCATTTGCATGTTTCTTTAAATAATAATACTTTATTTTTACCGTAAAATAAGTTTTTTAAAATAGGTTTTCAGTTCTACAGCAATTGAAATTAGGAGTGTTGTGTACAACATAAAAAAAACATTTAAATAATTTTTTGCAAATGTTTTCGGCTGCGAAATTTTCCCTCCCGAACGGAGAGCTCTTTATTGTCTCGTTTTTCGACATCGGCCACTCTTAAGGCCAGAAGTGTTGGCCATTTTATTCTGAAGACACCTAATAGGCGGCCACTGTTACCTCCTATGAAGGGACGGACAGTTACAACTATGCCTTCTCCGGAATTCGAATCCGGATCCTTCGTTATCGCACTCGGCTTCCGTAACCACTATACCAACTGGTATTTCTGTGAACATGGTATCCTTACATGGTATTTCTGTGAACATTAATAATTTAAATATGAATACTCATAATATTCATAAATAACTCGGTTTTCTGCACTCAATAAATAAGCTTTATTATTTGGATAGTAAATCCACGATTTACAAATATTTGCAGAACTATAGGTCCAACCGGCTACGTGGAAGAATAGCGTTAGAAATACGAAGCCACAGGCATAACAGGTGTAAAATATCGCAGTTATGTCAAGTGTGTGGCATTTTATACTTCTGAAAGAAGCGTCAGAAACTGTGGCGATTAGCCAGAGGAACATGAAACCACATGCACATCAAGTGAAAAAATGAGGAATGAACAACACATTAAAAATGTACTTAGGAAAGGCATTAAAACCTTTTTGATTCTACAAATTATCAACTTCGCGAGATTCGTACAGACAACAAAACAAGTTTGTAAAATCGTTAATTCCTAAACATAATTATGTTATACTATAAGGTATTTCTCCCACCTTCTTGGTATGCCTTCGTGGTGTAGTGGTCATACCTCCGCGCGTATTCGAGAGGTCCGTGATTCGAGTCCCAGCGAGGGAACTGATAATTTTTTATCTCTCCTGTTTTGAAAAAAAAATACCTAATGTTTCTATAGTGGCTCCCGAGCTAAAAGAAAAGGTGGACGATGAAGATTCTCTACCACAAGATTTGGCCACTGGCTTCCCTAACCCCCAGTTGCCCTTTAAAAGGGGGAGTATACAAGGTATTTCTCCCACCTTTTTGGCATACCTTCGTAGAATAGTGGTCAGACCGCTCGGCGCCTATTCGAGAGGTCTATGGTTCGAGTCCCGACGAGAGCATTCTCAGTTTTCATCTCCTGCTTTCAAAAAAAAAATACCCAATTTTTCTGTTATTCCGAATTTAAACTTTTGGAAACCAATGCAGTAGTTTGTAAAATTTAATAGTTCAGAATTTCGAAACTTGTATAAATCACAATCTCTGAAGTCACAAGACATTTAAACTCAGACTTTTTATTAGAATTTCAATTTAACAAGTTAACATGGCTCGTGTAATTAAAAAGACAAAGGCACTGTTTTTTGCGATATTTAACAGAATACAAAAGTTGAGGTAAAGATTAAGTACTTAAATTATGATATTTACAAGACAAATTCCTATTTCAAATTTTGTTTCAGGCTTTCTGATCACGCAAGCAAACACGGCTAGCGAAAGGCTGAAGCCGAATTAAGTAAATTCAAGAGTTGAGCAAAATTAGTTTGGAGAAGTTGAGCGCCCGCTGCGAAAAGTTATCTTTTAATTTCAAGAAATCCGTTTTTATACATATCAACTAATTTGCACCTTGGTGGGAGCAGATGAAAGCAGAAGTGACAGTAAAGTTAAAAACAATAAGCTAATGGTTAGCAAACATAAAACCCTACAAAGCAAGTGGTTACATATTAGTTTTAATTCACGATACTTTTATCTTAAAATTCAAAAATATTCGTGCATTGAAAGTAGTGGTTTTATGCTTGGAAATATAAAAATTTTCATCATTTTAAAAATTTTTTATTCGGTTTCATTTTTCTTTGAAACTAAGCCTACGTGTGTGGAATGGAAAAACGTTATATATGAAATATTTATATGCTTGCGTGTAATAATATAATGAAAATTTATTAAATGAAACACACAAATTTTCATTACTTTTTACTATAATTCATAAATAATAAATTTTCCAAACTCATCATCATCTGCATTTAGTCTGCCCAGTTGTCCTTCAAGGAGGATGGGAGATTGTGAGGAAATCCTACCCTTTTTTACATGTAGCGGCGGAACTGTAAAATGCAGAACGCTGGTTGTTCCGACCTGAGTTAGGCGAAAGGGCTAGCTGCATGAGCGATTTTGTGATTTTTCGTATGTGCAATCTATATACGAACCAGTTTTCCTTAGAAAGCCCTCCACGAATGCATCTCTTCTCTTAGGCAGATAGCCCTAGAAGGCACTGCATAATAAACAAAACTAACACTTTCGTACACGTTGTCGTGTTATATTTGATTACGCATGTATATATATCAAATGAAAGATCCTTCATCCCTGCCCGTGCTAAGAAGTTTTTAACAATTTATATTAGTCTTCGAAAAAAGTTTAAATAATCTATATAGGTTTTACGCTTTGCCAAAATGGCCACCCTCTGAGAACTGCTGTGCAGCAATGGCAATATGTATGTATAGAAATGGCAATACGTGTCAAAATGAACAGATGATAAAATAGGCAACGTACGGTAACGTTGTAGTAATAAAATTTTTAACAATGTTTCCGCTAAAAACGTTTCTAAACTCAGAAATCTGTGCAATTTTTTGGGATGCTCTTTAGTTTGCAAATCACGAGGAAGCAAAATATGTCGATCACGCACTGAAAAAGGCGAGAATTTTCTCCCCATTCAGCTGGAAGGCAGGAAGTCCCTTAAGAAGCGCTTTGCGTAAAACCGTAAAAAATACGTGCCCGGAATGAGAGCGCCAGACATTTCGTTAACGGCAGATAGCATCCTCCTCCTTTTCCAACGTTTTTCCTTTTCACCAATCTCTTCGGCATCGCAAAAAGAAGTCTTTGCTATTTTATTGGCCCGGAAGAAAACATTAGAATTCCTCCCATAACAACAATCAAAAACCGAAGTGGAAGTGGAGGGGAAAGAAGGAAGGGGGAGGATACTCGATGGAGAAAGAACCCACACGAAACGAAGTTTTGCACTGGAGGGCTTCTTGCTCCAGGCTGGTAAAAAGCTGCTGCTGCCATCAGCGAGCGAGCGAGCAGTAAACCATTTTTAACTGGCAATTTAGGATGACGGGACGATATAATGGAAGGGCCCCCTAAAAGGCCGTGACGTCACGGCCGAGGAGGACAAATGGGGAGTGACGGCAGGCAATGAAGGGCACTAAAAGCCACTGATTAGGTTGGATGGGAAGGAATTGCAGTTTCCGAAAAGGGGAAGAGGCAAAGCGACTCTATCTTCCTCCGCGACATCTCCTAACGCATTTTTCTGAGAAAGCGGGATGAAAAACGAATGATAACATGTTCCTGCGGACATTATCGAAGGCTGGGTTCCATTTTTTTCTCCATTCACGCGCTATTCGGCTCAGAGGATGTTCTTTCAGAAATGAATTTCGAAAGACTTGGAAAAAGAACATGGTTCAGTATTAGGGATCACACACCCTTTGGTAGAACCTTAATTCATTTTATAAGTTTACAGTTGAAAATTAATTTACTTCTCTTTTGTGGGGGGGGGGGTAAAACGAGTAAAGGTTTAAGCATGACAGTACGGTATTCACTTTCCTAATCAAAACTTTTGTAAAGACCTTACTTAATTCAAACCAATTATTTTTAATTTAAAGAACCTTTCCTTCTGATTTCAATTTTCTGCAAGAATGTAACTTTAATGACATACATTCAAACTTAAAAACTCTGCAGTGGCGCCCGAACCAAAAAAGGGTATTGGTGATGGTTCTTCATCACCAGGATTTGGTCATTGGATCCCCTAATCTCCAGTCCTCCTTTAGCCCTTTAAATAGGGGAGTATATAAGGTATCTTCTTCCTCCTTTCTACGTGCATTCGGGATGTAACTGTAGCACACTCTGCTCGTATTCGAGAGGTCCAGTTTCAAATCTCGGCTAGGACACTGCACATTTTTCTCTTCTGCAGCTTCAAAATAACCTAATGTCTCTACACCTTTCAAGAACTGTTCTGTAAAAAGAAGATGCGATTATTTTATAAGGTATTTTCTCCCTCTTTTCCGCTTGCCTTCACCGTGTAATTGGAAGCATATTCTACGCGTATTTTAGAGGTCCAGGCTTTGAGTCCTGGTGAGGGCAATATACAGTTTTCACGCCCTGACTCAAAAACGCCTAATGACTATACAAGTGGCTCCCAAACTAAAAGGTAGTAGACGATAATTCATCACCACCAGGATTTGGCGATAAGGTCCACTAGTCCCCATCGCCTTTTAAAAGGAGGAATATATGAGGTATTTTCTTTCTCCTTTCCGCATGCCTTCGCGATGTAATAAGAAATCTACTCTGCGCGTATTCGGTATCTCCAGAGTTCGAGTCCTGGCGACGGCACTGCGCATTTTTCAAGTCTCCTGCTTCAGAAAACTTTAAAATTCTACAACGTAAGCTAGGAACGGGTTAGTTGAAGTTTATTAAAAGGTTTAAGTTAGATTAAAATAGTAATTTTATCAAGGAAAGTGGATTCTTGGCATGAATTATGAAATTCCATGGCAGCTGAAAGTCTGCATTAATATTTTCTGGTTGGAGAGGAACACGAAATTGCAAATATGAAAACTTCGTACTATAATCTCATACCACAAAAAAAGAATTTATCGTCAGAATTTTTTCAAATTTTCTATTAAAGAATTTTAAAAGTTTAAAACGTAATAAAAAAAACTCTGAACCAATTACCTAACAAAAAGCACTAGAAATATCATTTATTAATTAAAATAGTACTGAAAATGCCCATAAAAGCTATCAGCTGTAAGTGCTGTAAATTAAAGGTATTTTAATTTATATCTTTTATTTATATTCTTATCTATTAATGTAAATCTTTTACTTTTATATTAGTGTTAATCTTAGTTTACTAATCAATGAAGAAATTAAGTATGGAGAAAAAATTAAAGGTCTTAAGTTTTGCCAAATGCACTTGATTTTAAAAATTCAGAAATTGACCTAAGATGGCTGAAAAGGAGAACATTCATCCGACCGTCTCAATTCTAGTAGTTTTGAGTAGGTGATCATGCGGAATCCATGGATTCCGCATGTCAACGGGATACTGTATAGACAGTAATACTTTTTATGGTATGATATTTATTTAGTTGGCATTCAATAGGATCCTTCACCTATCGATGACAGACCTGCGAATCCTTTCTGGATATGTTCTATCCGTATATCACTTTGTTCACTCGGATCGTATTCCCTCTTCTAACAGGACAGTATATTACCAAACTACACTAGATATGCCGAAGTACAGTTAGAGGAACTTTCATCTAAATTTAGGCTCTTTCAATGGCCATCTAAAGCCATCAGTTCTTAAATATGTTATCAAACACGTTTAAGATGTATGCTCTGTGAAAAGCTCTGTGGAATACAGAAAATCTGCATGTTCGAATGCAATAAAAGTATGGGCCGCTATGCTGAAAGTATGAAATTTATGATTAAGCATTACTCTAACATATATTACAGGACATTTTTCATTACATTACATGCATTTTACAGTACATTTTTCTGAAACGGTATGCTCTCGTGAAAGACTTGTAAGTATTAAATTTGTTAAGTAATTAGGTTGGTGTGCCAGTTTTTTTATAATTCAATACACACTTCTTACAGGGAACAAAATCTGATGTAGACACCAGATAACTTCCTTGTACGGCCTATTAAACTATATTCATTTCTTGCTACATTTCATTTAAACTAATTTCCTCGAATTTCATTTGAGATCTACTTCTCATTCAATTAATTTTCTCACTTCGTGGCAAGGTAAAAATACATAAAAGCTGATACCTCTGCAAGCTGAAGTACAGATTTCGAAATGACATTATTTCTTAGGTTAAGAAAATATTATCTGATTCTCACACATTTACTGGGTATTCCTGCAATTTACTGACGGTTGTTTTCAGCTCAAAAGGGTGTTAGCCTGATAGCCGTTAGCCTCAACAGCTAACCGTTAATGTAGCTGTGACAGCCGTTAGCCTCAACAGCCGTTAGGAAATAAATCTCGAAACGGGATTTTACGTCGTCTACTACGGCGAATAATTTTTTAAATCGTAGCCACTAAATACTATTGTCCTGTACTAATTTTAAAAATTAAATAATGAAGAATCTGTATGCATGTCTCCTTGCACTGTGTAAACATGACGGTACCTAAGGCCATCTACTTTTGAATAACTTAGGACTCTACTCGAACATGTGCACACGGAAGCCCAAATTTTTAATTTCGAATCTGATATTTCATATTTTGTAAAATTTTAAAGAATTTTTAATAAACTGAAAGATTTGAAATCGAGCACTGTCAACGCTGTATGGATTTAAACATCGTTATCTCCAGCACGCGAGAGTGTATATCGGAAATTCTAAAGAAATGTTGTTTTATAAATATTTTGTGATTATGCTATTCAACGAATTCTATGTCGCATAAGTACGAATAACATGAGAGTATTTAATTAATAAATTTAAAACACAAAATTTTAATACAGCTATATTGTTCACAAGTGCGTTTGAACTTGCTTTCTTCCTTCAGGAGTGAGTCAGCAGACTGTTAGACAGGGAGCTCAGCGAGAGCGTAGAAAAACCTTAATAAACCTTTTCGAGCGACCATTAAAATCTGAGTATTTTCAGAACTTTTTGGTTTAATTTTTTTATTTATTTATTATTATTTTTTTTTAATTTCGAGTTTATAAAATTTAAAATTTCCGTAGTTTTTATCTGTTCAACTTTTCAAGGACACACTCTCCCTGTAAAGTGTGTTTCTGTGAAGAAAGTGTGTTACGGGAAAGAAACACGCTTTACAGGCTCAGTTGAAAAAGAACATGTGAAACTAATTCTGATTTAGAATTATCTATCCTGCTTCAAATTGTACTTTTGTTAGAGGGAACAAACATAAAACATATACTTTGCCTCTAATTATTAAATTTTCGCTTGTTATTTCTTTAATCTCTGAAAGGGAATTTATACTAATCATATCGTAATATACAGTCTATGTCTTCTTTAGCGCTCTGACTGCTCAAGTTTTTAAAAATATCGTCACAAATGTTGCGCATTTTTACTTCCTTGCGTAAAATAAAGGGAATATTGTATTCACGAAAAATTTCGGTTATCCAATTTCAACGGCAGTATTTACTTTAACCTTTCTTGGATCCCTTTTGACTTTTTTTTTTTTTTTTTTCTTAACGTCTGTAAGTACGAACGGAATTAAGAATCCTTTATCCCAAAACGGATTATAATATGGATCCAAAACAGATTTTTTTTTCGCTTCACCTGTCCGTTCGTACATAAGTACCTAGAATGCCTCAAAAATGATTACGTATAAAAAAGCATGTAAAGGTATGTGTATGGGACTGCTATGATAATAATAATGACAATATATACATACACAAACACACATATATGTATAATATACACCCCTTTCTAGGCCTTTATTTTCACAGTCGTGTTTCGTAATCATGTTCTTCCGAATACAGAAGTGTTTTAAATGACAAATATTCTCATGTTTTGGCAATGCGAAATTAAAAAAGAATTCATTTTGAAAAAATAACGAAATCTGAATTTTAATGCTGCCTCTCGATTCCTTTATTAATATTTGCGAAAGCTTCGTATTCGTTATGAAAAAATAAAAATGTAAGAAGCTTGACTCCCGTACAACAAAAATTGACCAGGATATATAATTTCAAAATCATATCATTTCAATTTACCTTGAGGGATGGGTTCAGTAAATTAGAATAATTCGAGAAAATAAGTTTGAATGAAGGGCAGCAAAAAGTATGCATCATTTAAGTAGGCCGTACAAGGAAGTCATGTGATATCCGCATCATCTTTTTTTATTTCATATTTGAAATTTAAATACCGATTCGCAAAATTTAAGCAAATATATGAAGTTAAGAAGACAACAGACCCCATATGATTAACAAAACATGATGCAAAGTTTAAATGCGATACAAAATGCATTACTGACGGTCAAACATTGAAACGGCGGGAAACGCTTTTGTAACAAAGTTGTAACAAACTTTGCCGGGCAAATTTGGCTGCATTTATGTTGCCCGTTGAAATAGAGGAATAAGCAGTCAGAGGGGGGTTACTATACATTTCATGACCTACATTTTGAGCCCATCTAAACTGATATCATGGAAGAAAACGGTAGTGGCTAAATAACGCATTTGTGTCCACTTCATTTTACTCACAAGTTTGTTTCTCAGGTGGGTCAACGCCCGACGCGTATTCTCTTTTCAATCATTTTCACCTATCCTCGCTTCCTCATTAATCGCTAAACTTATATGAAACAGTAAAATGTAAAATTAGTCGACCAAGGAAGCGCAGCAGTCTGAAAAACACTCCACGTCAAAGAAATTAACATTAAAATTTTCAAAAGTTTTGAGGGTCATAAAAATATTGTTGCGTACGTATAGAGTGAATGCACTTAAAGCCGATGATGGCTTGATCAAATTTATTTTAATACTTCACAGTTCTGGAACTTTCCACAAATGGACTCACAAAACTATTCACAGTATCATACAGCACGATCAATAATTACATTTCAAAGTACTAAGTACGTTAAACACAAGGCAATGCAAAGCCCATCTGAAGAACGGATATCTCAGTACACCGAATTCAGCTCTGAAGTAACAAATGAGAGCAGAGACTGTCTCCAATCTTACAGAGTTTTTACTCGGCCCCCAAGAAATCTGTAGTAAATTCTATTTCTCAAAATTAGAGGAAGGAATATAAAGTTACATCTAAGAACTGGATACGGTTACAGTTGCATATAGTGATCAATTACATTTATTGATTTACAATATCTATTGAAGTTTTACAGAGACAAGACCAAAATGTCGCGACTTCTGTCGATTTCTCACCAAATTTGGCTGTAAACATTGCTCGCCAAAACGATCACCAGCTTGGCGATATCTTGCCAATTTGGCGAGATAGCCATTTATTCAATTTTAAATAAACTAGCCCCTGTAACTAATTTTTGATTATGGTTTCTGATCTGTGAAATTAACAATTTATGAGAGAAAAAATGCACTTTATTTCCTAAGAAATCTTTTAAATGTGCTTAGGTAATTTGAAAGACTTTATTACGAATTTATAATACTGCTACAAAACTTTAAATTATCGTTGGCAGAAATTTTAACAGTGGAACAAAATTAATGTATTTATTTAGTGAAAACCTGTTTTCTATTGTGTAAAATGACAGATTCAGGAAGCGTATTATTTTAGTAACCCCATGCTTTTGTTTCTTTATTAAAAATTTTTATGAAAACGAGATTTCTCTGAACGTGAATATGCAACATGCTAACGTGAGCTCTTTCATTGCATATCTCAGCTACAATAATTCATGTTACACCTGAATACAATGGTAAACGTATTAAATAATATTCCGTTCAGACGGTGGTAATGTCATAATTGGTTTAAGCCGAGCTTCATTGCTAGGTAACGAGACCTTGCTAAGTCGCAAAAACCGGTTTAGTGGTTTTGGTGTAAACTATTTCAACCTTATGCCAACTTGGCATAAGAGTCAACCAATCAGAGTGAATGAGAAAACCCCATTGAGCGTAAAACGGAATGGATGCATGCCCCCGCATGTCCAACTTTAGCTTTTCTAATTGGCTATGGCTTAAACTCTGTCTCGTTAGAGTGAACGAAACTCCCACATTTTATACCTTATGACTATTCTTCTATGATATTTGCATCACCATCTGAACGAAGCCAAATGAACAGATACTTGGCCGTTCTGATGGGAAAGTGGTTAGTGAGTCTGACGGAGTAAATTATCTACCACTTTATAGGAGGCGACGGTAGACCACCTGTTAGGTGCCTCCATAATAAAGCTACCACCGCTTCCGAGCTTAGAAGTGGCCAAAGCCTATAATAGATAATGCCCGCCATTGATAGAAAAAAGAGCATATACTAAATAGCTTTAACTAGCAAGGCTAGAGGGAAAATACATGTTTAGATCATTATATGCATACTTTATTAATACTTAAATTAAATCAGATGCAGTTTTATGGTGAAAATAGTTAACCATTTTCTCACGAATTATAAATGGCAATAGATCAAGATTATGAAATAATTACCATGAAATTCTAAAACCTGAATAATCACTTAGGATATCCTGATGGGTTCATTATTATTCAGGGTTATCTCATTAAGATTTGCATTTATGATTTATATCAGAGTTCATTACCATACATCATTGAGGTAGTTCACGATTCATGTGTCATAAAAGGTGAATAATAACAAAATAAGAAATATTAGTGTTGAACTGTATTTCTGTAAAATGATTTTTTAAAAAATAGATGTTGCGAAAGGTACGCCGAATTTCAACTGCTCAGGATACGGGATTCAACTGCTCAGGATGCTGTATAACGGGAGGCAGTCGACGTTTTGGTATTTTGAGTATTATTAAAATGATTCAACTCAAGTAAGTAGACTGGAAAGCAGCAGACAAAAAGTCATATCCTTTCCTCCGCTCCCATCTAATCGAAACCAGTCGCAGTTGAGATGAGTTGTTTCTTTGTTGGGCTAGCTTCCCCAATTAATGATTGGCGAGTCCTGTATAACGGGAGGCCGATCGTTCCCGTTTTAACATCGTCGTCGACTAACTAAAGACATTTCAAACGACGTGCTTCCTTTGCAACCGTCGACAAATCGCAGTTGCTTTTCCAGAGAAGTGGCGTCCAATTAGGGAGCGGACGCCTTTTAAAGCGCATCGTCGCCATGACAACGGGGAGAGGGTGAGTGGATACAATGCTAATACCGCGAGAACCGAGAACAACTAACTGCGTGTGTGCAAGACCGAAACTTTAAGGGCAACTCTTTGCTTACCGCGGTCAAAAGCGGGAAGGCTATTTCTAATTGGCGAATCATTATAAAGAGAGCTGGATTCTGAATTTATGCTATTTCTAATTTTCCCTGGTATGATTTTCTCGCTTGGCAGACCTATTCATCTTTAACACATACAGCATTTTATGAGGACTGAGTATTAGATCGTGTCCTGTTGATTCTGGATTTCTTCTCACCTAAACAAAAGAAGAAATATAAGCAAAGTTTAAAATTTCTACTGATTTACCTGAACAAGGTATAAGTTCAGGGAATACCACAGCAGCTCATTAAAAGATCAGACAAATGTTATCCTCCTATAACTTCATAGTGCCTTAACTGTATATGTATAGCCGATGAAAGTTTGAATTGTCTCAGAGATGTTTGAAAAATGGTATATTTTAGCGCTTCATCTTGTTTAAAATTAATCAAAGTAAAAATGGGATATTTCAGATAAATACAAAATAATCTGTAGCAGCGACATAACAAATACTAAGTATTTTTACTACAATAGTTTAATTTTCAATTTAATCTAAAATAAAAATTTGATACTGTGTTTTTCTACGTATCGCGATAATCGAAAGATATGTACGGAAAATTCAGTTCACTTAGTCAGCCAGTTTTTCACTATTTCATATACAGTACATCACTCGGTAAAATAACAGTTACAAAATTAAACAGCGAGAGAATTTTCTTCTTACGTTTTAAGTATCGGTACATAAAATCTTGTAAATTTTCCGGTAAGTTATTCATAAAAGTTATGATGTCGTGTGATTACTGAACCTATACATTAAGTTTTAGTAAAACAACTTTATTTTCGGTATAGCTTTATTTGTAGTAGAATTTCGTTTTCTGTAAATCAGTATTTTGGCATATACTCTAAATACAGAACTAAATAAAAAAAATAATATTTTATTGTGCAATATAATTTCTTTTCTTCTTATTTCATTCTGCAGTTCCGCGTATCGAAATGACGAGAGAATGAAAATAATTGTTGAAAAGAACGAGAAATACTCGAGCTTTTGCGTTTATTTTCTTAATAAATTATAGACAGTAAAATAATGGTGAAAATAGTGATTAACTGCACAACTGCGATTGCACAACATCTGCTCATTTCGGGCAAAAGTTAAAAAGCTTGTAGAGTCCTTAGCTTATTTTGAAGCAAGAGACATGAAAAACGAACAATGTCCTCGCCGGAATTTGAATGTTAACCCCTCGAATACGTGCCGCGTGCGCTACCATTACGCCACGATGGCATACTGGAACGAGCGCGAAAATGCCTTAAATACTTCCATTTTTAAAGGCGACTAGGGATTAGGGGACCCAATCGCCAAATTCAGATGGCGACTAATTATTGTCCGGCGGATCTCGAACCTGGATCTCTTGAATACGCGCCGAGTGTGCTAACGTTACAACACGAAGGCATGCTGGAAGGAAAGAGAAAATACTTTATAAACTTCGGAGCAGGACTTCAGTATCTGCCGCCTGAAATTAGGCAATGGCACAGGACGCTAGTGTTCACATGGTTGGTTTGACAGTTGCATAAAAATTCAAAAGACCCTACAAATTTATTTATTTCTTAAATATGTAAAGATCTTCAACTTGTACGGAATTAAGACATTTCTCCTGCAAGTGTACTTGGTGTGCAGAGGCTAGCACATTCAGCTAGGAAATCTAAAAATCCAAGCATTTATGTATTACAATTTACATTGTTTATGTTCAGGATCCAAGCAGAGTATAGAAAAAAATAATAATAGTTAAAAAATATTCATTTATTTTATCTAACCAGTTATTTTATGTTATGCTGTCATTCTTCCTTTCCGCTTTCCTGCGATAATGCTTACTTTTACGTCTTACGTGTTCAAATGAAGTAGAAAGAGATAGCACCCAGGCAGCATGCCCCCAAAAATATGCGTATAATTTTGGTGAAAAAAGGGTGTGGTACTTTTTTGAACTTTATTTTTACGAAAGTTTTACAAATGAAAAACACTGAAGCTTTATGAATGCTTTATCGTATTTTACGCACGTTATTCTTACAAAAGTTATACGAAACGAAATATACTGATTAAAAACTATCCACAACATAGTACTTTTCACTCGTTACTTTTACGAATATTATACGAATTCTAAAAACCTTTTAAAAAAATCTATGATTCAGAGTATCTGTTGTTTTATATCTCATTTTACAGTTCCCCTCCTTCAAACAAAAAAAAGAAGTATGTGCAAAAATATAGGTTTTTTTAATGAGTTTTAATACCATATCCTAATATTATTATTCAATCACCATCATAATAATAATAACTCTACGAAATTTCAGGCTGAATCCTGATACTTTACATAAATTTCAGTTTCTTAGTCATTATTATAAAAATCATATGAGGCTGATTTTTTAAAATTTTGTTTAATACACGGGAAAATGATACATTTATTTTAATAGTTTTTATATGAGGAAAAATAAATAAATAATTATATTTTTCTTGAAACAGTTAAGGAAATTCTTAATATAGAGATCTTCAAAATAAGTACAACGTTCCGGTTAAATGAACTCAAACTTTACGTGTTTAATTTTACGCTAACTTATCAAAATTACCCTTTTTACGATTAAACACTGAGCATACGCATAGACAGACATTTCAAATTTTCTTTGAAAAATTGAATTATTACTTTACTACAGAGATGCTGAGAATAGAAATTTATACAATGCAAAAATAAGTTTATTTCATATGTTAATTTAGAGGATTTCTTAATATGTTTAATTATAAAGGAAAAAAAGCGTTGTAATTCTTGTTCACTGACTAATGGCAAAGCAGGATATTCTACTTTCGGCGGTATTTGTCAAGTCAGCAATGATGGCGATATCGAATCGACGTTGCTACGAAGAATAGGTGTTGGTTGCTATATCAGAATATGATATTACAGTATTATTTGAAGAAAGTAAGTGAAAATTTTATATTTTCAGTGTTTAATAGTCATGCTTTCTTCACCTATGCAAAATTTTACGAATAGTTTCACTCTAGGAAATGTGATTTTCCTAAAGCATGTGTTGTTCTTCTGTGAACGTGCCGAATCATTCATTTTCAGAATTTGGTACTGTTAATGACATAAAATACCATCAATAAATTGCAACCTTCCTGTTTTGCACTTGTGTGTTTTTCACTTTCTTGTAGTTATATTGTTTTTTACTCAAGCATTTTAATATTTATCTTAAAATATACTACAATTGAGCAGGAGACAGCCTAATGGAAAACGAAAGGCAATTTTAACATGATTAATTATTCAGAAATCTGTTCTGAAAAATGCTTACACTAATTGGCCTTAAAATATCTACCTTATACCAAAAAATAAAGCATGTAACTTTTCATTTATTTATGAAATTCCGATTTTTTATATGTTCACTATTTTTCCTAAAAATAATTTAATTGAATTTAGTTTTACAAATTTGCATTAATATATAATCTTTAACTCGGAGATATTGTGATATTAAAAATTAAATTTTATGTGATAAAACACAGTTACTTTTGCTCTATATCTGTGTTTATTTTTTTATACTGAATTTTCATGCGCTTGTAATTACTGAAAAATAAGTTTTCTTGAAGTCCTTCATGAGTGCATTTCTTTTTTGTTAGTTTGGTTTGTTTGATTTTTGCTGTTTCAAATGATCTGCCATAATTCAAGTAAGAATGCTTGTTTTTCTTTAATTCTTAAATAAATTAATAGATTTATTACTATTTACTGCAGTTTCAGGATTCCCTGTACATAATATTTCAAGTGAAAAACTTGATGGTTATTTCGATTATTAGAATTGCATGAAAATATTCAATTAAAAGGTATTATTTGATCTAAAATACTTTAAATTATTTGAATTATATCTTATTAAATTATGTATTTTGATATAGTAAATAGAAATTGTAAATGCGCAGAAATGCTTATATAAAATCAAGAAATTGCTGATATTTTTGTTGTTTTTCCCTTGTAAATTAAAAAAAATAATATTACAGTCTGGTGGGTCGGTACCCTGCTGAGCTGTAGTAAACAGGATGTCCAGTCTGCCAGACCGTCAAAGAGACAGATTTGGGATTTTCAATAATGTACGTACCATTACGATTTCATACAAAACAAATGTACCATAATGATTTCATTGTTACTGAACCATTACGATTTCATAGTTATTGATACGAAACAAACACACCATTGCCATTTCATAGTTACTGAAATCGTAGTGGTACAAATTTGTTTGAATCAATACTGTTTGCTTATGAACATGGCCAAAATAAATTTTAATAAGCTAAGAAATGATTCATTTTCTACTAATTATGAAATCTAAATAATGTAACTAAGCAATGTTTTTCATAGTATTGCACTAAGCATTAATACTGCAGTATGAGATTCCAAAAAATAAACATTTAAGGAATTTTTAATCAGTATATCTTGATGATATGTAAAATCATGTTGTTGAACGGAATATTACTTTTGCACAGGAAAGTAATTCTTATTGATCGAACATCCACAGGAATCAAACTTTTTTAAGAATGATTACAGTTTCTAAGCTAACTAAAAATTTTCACATTTTGAAAATATACGTATAATATAGTATTAGTTTTCCATGGAACGGAAATCAGTACCAATAGAAAAGGTGGTAACAAATTTTCAGTTAAGGAGGGGGCTAATATAAATGAGAATGTCCTGATATAGTTTCAGAAGAAATGAAACTATAATTTTAGACGTTGGGAAAAATAATGAAACTGAATTTTTGGGTAGTGAAGATGAAGTTCTGTACGCCTAAGAAAAACTCTGATTAATATAAGTCCTATAAATTCATGTATTGCAACAGAACTAGAAGGAACTATTTGTACTAAGTATGTGGAAAATGCATGCTTAAAGTTCCGTTTATTTCCTAAAAATATTCTGCATGGTTATTTTTTACCAGGAAAAAAAATTGAAGTTAAAAAAGTAGCTAAAGGCTGCTATTTATTTATTATTTAAAAATTAAATTGAAAATAATAAGCTAGTTTTCAAGAATGGAGTAAAACCAGATTTGCATTCAACTCTGGTAATTTTAGCTTATGATTTTCGCTATCACAAATATGAATTTTTTTTTAGGCATAATAATTAAAAACTTTTTCTAGAGAACGAAGCATAGGACGTTTGGGATACATTACTGCCACTAAGTCATGTTGGATCCATTGTAAGGTAATTTTCTATCCTACATTAACTCAATTAATCCTCATGTTCTATTACAGATATATTTTTATATTACTAAAAATAGTAAATTTATGGAAACTATAAGAAAATGCAAAATATTAGTTAAAAATGATAAAGGTAGAGTCTAATTGAATTTAATAAGTTGGAAATGCTGTGTGTCTTTCCAGGAGTTAAAAAATAACTTGATAAAATTTCTTTTTTCAGATTTTTATGTTATATGTTTATTATTATTGTAATCTAATTTATCATATTTATTCACATATTCCATCCTTCTTTTCATTAATATATATTATGTATTTCAAACGACTTTATCAGTTTCAGCAATATTATTTTTTACTTACACAAATACTATATACTACTATAATTTTTTACTACTGTATACAATATACGTTGTTACCATAAATCAGTTTGTAAATCATATGCTAGGAAATTTAAGGCGGAAAGTACAAAGAAAATATACAAGTACATTGTGGCATTCACAATTTTATTATGTTATTTAAGTCTGTTTCTAATAGTTATACTAGAATGCAAAAATTACTAAATACTCTACATCAGGTGAAACACGGAGAGTCATCGTTCCTTATTACCAAATACTATTAGCTTATATTCTATTTTAAATTGAAAAGCTCCTTGGCGCCCAAGTGCTTAAAGCCTCCCAGAACTGGTACTTTGACCTAACTTCTATTCCTCGCAAATAGTTCAGCTGCATGGAGTTGTCTCAATTTCTGCCATGTGTAATGTAAACATGATTAGCTTTTTTTAAATATGTCTTTCATAAAACTATTCCACCGGGTAGATTTCTTTCATATTTTGCCTTAATTGAGTCCTCCTGATAATTAAGAATTTATTAAAATTAATATGTTAAGCCAAAACTTAATAACTACTACTATCTGTTAAAATGTATAATTTTACTGACAATGTTTTACTTAAATTATTGTGTATTTAATACATTTTAAGTATGTGTAAGCAAATACATATACAGAATTATGTTTTGGGTATCTAATTCATTAATTTGTGGGCTGTGTTTTAGAAAATTTATTAAGGATTTATACCATATTAATATTGCTAAAAACTTTATGATTTTTACATAATTGAACTTTTTAAAACAGCTGCGTCAAATAATAGACAAAGAAGCTTCATGTGGATCATAAATTAATATTACATGGGGATTTTTCATTTATTTAAAGAAAATATTCAAGCCACCTTTGAATTTTTTCACTGTATTATTTGCATACAAAGTTTGCAGCAAATATCTCCTGCAAATGAAATGACATTTTTTTTTGGCCAGGACGGGAAATTTACATAGTGAAAGCGGTAACCCTGTTTTGAGATGTTAAAAAAGAAAGATAAGAAAGTTTTGAATTTAAATTGATTTTTGAATGAAGACTTCAATCATTTAGTCTTGATATCATTCTACGTGGCTTTTTAAAACTTTTTACAGTATATTGTTATTCATCTTTCTGTTCGTTTCCCTATTTTTCTGAGAATAGTTATGAATGTAGACATAAAACATTTTATATTGCAAACTGAGATACCGTTCTTATCTTAATTAAAGATTTGTATTCTGATTCTGGAGGAATTAACTAATAGTACTTTTAATTGTCTATTGGTTTCTGGTTTATTGAAACGTGTAAAATAGCCATATATATGACTAAAAATTTAATGCATAAAATTTCCTGTATTAAATATGTTTTTAGTACTTACGTAAAGTAATCAAAAGATAATGTTAACCATAAGATATCACCAATGTAGTAATTTAAATTATTTTTAACTTTTATTTTAAATTAAAAAACGTTAAATTAATTAACTTTCATTTTAAATGACAGCGTCACCGGCAAAGCAAGTAAATTGAACGTTTGCATTAGAAAAACACTGCGTTGAAACGTTTTCATTTTTTCTTTTTCTGTATTGTCTTATCTTTATCTATTTTCAGATACATTGTGTAAAAATATTTGGTAACTGTAAAATTATTATAATAAATTAAAGAAATATCAAAACTTCTAAAAGTTTTGACGACTCCCCGCTGCAGACTCACAGTTTAAAAAGCAGATTTGATGTATCTTTCTGTATTATAAAGTAGGCCTATCTTGTGAAAATATTATAGATTAAGTGCAATTTCAGTCATATAAAAATACATATCTCAGAGATTATTATATGAAATTAAGGATTTGATAATTGTTGTTCAAAAGAGCGTAGGCGTCATTTAAATACCATTTACTATTCTTTAAGAAATTCTTCATAATTATGGCAGTAATTTTATTTGAGTCAACCCATGTTCAAAATGTCACAACTACCATTATGAAAAAGGTCTTTGTATTGCGTAGGCAGATTAATTTCTAATATATACAAAAAGCTACCTTCCTGATGTCTAATCTCTATAGCAAAACAAATTAATTCAAACAGCTGCTACCTACGTAGCAAACTTATAAAGGTTTCTCTTTACAAGTTGCATTTGGTCTTCATAAGGGTAGGACAACCTTTCTGTAAAGTCACTTTCATGAAACTTTCTGTATTTCAAACAGTAGCCGACTTGTGTAAAGGTGTTGGCAGCATTATTAAGCTGTTCCTTCTCAGCTATAAGGACGCAGTGTCTGTCCTAGTGTTAAGTAATCTTTAAATAAGCATCTGAAATATGCTCAGAATAAAGGAATAGAGGAATTAATGGTAAAATAGGCGCCATATTATTAATTAGTTTCATTTATAATATAATTCATAGCATTAAATAGAGATTAATGTTTTATATCTTCTCTATTCTTCTATTCATAGAAAGGAACTTTTTGTTATTTAGTAATTGTTTACATTTTTATCAAAAGGTACAAATTTTACTAGAGTTTAATTTATTGTAGCATATACAGGTTAAATTCACTTATTACTTTTACTATTCCTATAAAACTTGGTTATGCTAGTTTTGCTTTCAGCATTTGAATTTAATATTTAGCATTTAATTTCATATGAAAATTAAATAGGGAAAAATATATGGCATTTTCCAAATCATTAATATTTTGATAAATGTTCATTTTATTAACTGTTGTCTTCACTTCTTTTTCAGATGCTGAATTTGGAAAAATGGGTTCAGTTTCCTATTGCTTTATGTATTTGCGAAGACTTGTAAAACTTTGAAATTTAATGTAAAACTAGATAATTAAAATACTGTGTATTAATTTTATGGCTTCATCATTTTGATTTTTGTAGGCATCTTCTGAATTTCATAAGAAAAAGTATTTTCTTTTTATTTACGTATTTTCTTTTATATTAGTATTTTCTTTTTAGAAATAATGGAAAAAAAGCTAGAAAAATATTTAACATTTGAACAATCAGTCATTAATTATAATTCACGCTTTCTGAAAATCTTAGAAATAACACTAAAATTATAACACATATCATTAAGTGTTCAAAAATTTACCGATCCATGCATTAAACATCATAATGTCTGTTTATAATAATGTTTTATGTTAAGCTACCTAAAACAAATGAAATTTAATTGAACAGAAGTGTAAATGGCATAATAAATTTTAGGATTAAGGATTTTTATTTATTAAGGATTTTTATTATTGTTGTTGTTATTGGTGATGAAATGAAAAGAGAATTACTTCTCCCTTCCAAGTTAAGAATGACAAATCACAATGTCTAAGATTTGTTTTAGTTAACGCTGAATGGCATTTAAATTCAATTGACTATTTTCTGAGTAATAACATTAAGAGGATCCAAATCGCTGAAACAACCTTGAATTTGGCTTACATTTATTAAAACACTCAATCGATTTTTGAGGGCAGTTACAGGTCCCTCCTCATCAGGACAACAAAATTTCTAGAAAATTCGTTCTAGAAATTCTTTTTCCAGAAATTTCGTTCTCCTGGTGAGGAGGGATCTGTACCTGTCCTCGAAATCGATTGAGTGTTTTAATAAATGTACGCCAAATACAAGGTTGTTTCAGCAATTTTGAAACTTGGATTATGTTTCCATTTCAAAATTCTCCTTCCACAGCATGAAATCATTACGCACAAAGAATTCTGTCTCTTCTTTTTCTCTTCTTTTTATGCATTATTATCTAAATATATAATATAACCTTAACATTGAATTGTAAACATAAATTGAAATCCTGTTGACAAATACGTTTATAAAACTATTTAAGCAACAGAGAATTGTTCGTACTGTAAAGGAATCTGTTAAAAGGTATTGTAAAGCAAATTATATGAGATGCGTAACTGAAGTAATAAAGAGAAGTTTTAGAACACGTATTGTAGAAATTAAGGATAAAAAACATCTGATAAGTATAATTAAAAGAATTATTCCTTTACATTTTATAATAACTCAGCTACAAGTTTTAAATAATATTTAAAAAAAAATTCTTTTTTATTTCCTTTCAGAAATGGTCTGAGAAAATTACGTACATGGAAATGAGCACCAATATTTAACGTATTTCATTATTAAAATGAAAGGTGCTTTAATTTGAAATAAACCGAATAGAGCATTAACTATAAATTGCCTTAGATTTTGCGATTTAAAAGATGCCTCAGCTAAAAAAATCAAGTCATAGTTAAGAAAGTAGTTTAGGAAGAAGCTCTATAAATAGAAATGAAATAATGCACAATTTTAATATTAATAATACAATAAACTTTGATCTTAATTTTTGTAATCCTTAACCGAATAAAACCGAAACACTTAAATTTTTTTCCTTATGTAATTAACGAAAACTTGTAAAAATATTTCATTCAAATTAAAGCGTTCTGAGCAAACTGTTCTGTTGAAAGTGTAGCATTTAATGCCGTTCAGAATGAAATGTTGTTTAAAAATGTATTCTTTTCACATACTTAGGACTCTGAAATATTGTAGAAAAGGAAAATATATACATTTCAATGTATATTTACAACGTTAATTACAAAATATTTACATCCGATAATGTCAAAACGCATTGATCTTAATGATAAGTCACTGAATGTTTTAGTCACCACAGAGAGATCGCCAGTGCTTCAAGGCAGCGCATGGGGAAAACCGGTTAGGGCCTGTCCTTCTTACTTCCTACCTCCATGGTTCAAGCAAAATACGTCTATGTAAAGAAGAAAAGGTTCCATAGATGTAATGTAAACCAGTTTCTATTACGCCGCTAGAAAGCGGAGAGATATTCTTTAAGAGATTTGGCGACGGAACCTGACGGCGAGAATTTCCCTCTCCGGAAGTGTACAGGAACTGAGGAACAGGTGTTAAGAAGAAACGCTCTTTGAGAAAACGTTTCATCTTTAACTTTAAGCATTAATTTAAACTCGAATTTTCGTACTTTTTTCCCCCTCAAAATAACTAAGCGATTAATTAAATTTACCTGCGAGAAAAAATTTTCTTTTCCTTTAAAATTTAAAAAAAAAATAATTTATATTCGTTTTATGAACTGCTGATAACATTGTAGGATTTTACTACTTAATCTTAAAGTTCTAACTTAGAACCCCACGAACACTAACAAGCGAAAAATCGCTTAAGTGTGTGAACAGAACACGTAAGACTTAAGGAGGGTTTAAAACCCTTTATTTTTCAGTATATTTACAATCAGTTTCCTACTTGGAACTTTACACAAAGCCGCCACTCAGGCTTGAACTTAAAATAATAATAATTTAAAATAAAACTAGCTTAACTAAGCTATTTAAAAGGTATAGCCGAAGCTATCAGAGATCTAACTAGATGCCCCCTAACTATTAATTAAATCGGCGAAGCCAAGCAAAAGGACATAACGTATGGCCGAGCGTAGCGACAGCTAAAAGAGGCATAGCCAAAAGGCAAACGCGCGCTAGTCAGGGAATCAGACTCTCTCTCCCGAAGGCGCTGAAGTCATGACTTAAATAGTAGTCTTTCTCATTTGCATTAACTGCGTTTCTGAATTTACATTCTGGCAGGAAATTGTAAGCTGAAATTAGAATAAGATAGGAAAGATGCAAAGCTTAAAAATAACTGTTAATATACTTAGAATAAACCTTACGTCTTTCCCCACCAGAATTTAACTATTCGAAGAATAAGTCAGTCAGTCAGTGATTTTATAGCCGAATTATTGCAAATAATGCAACTTTACCGGCTCAGTGACAAAATTTGCCTAAAAAGGCCACAAGACGTTGAAAGTCCAGACAAATAAAAAATAAAAGAGTAAAGGTCAAAAGGGAAGCCACAAGTGGCAAATACAAGACGACTGAAAAGATATACAATGCATAATAAATATAAAATATACAAGTTTAAATACGATACAGTATCATGAGTTACAAAACAGTTAATGTAAATTGAAAAGTATAAGTAAGGTAGGCACCAAACATGTACAGGATATTAAACATTGTGTGAACGGAAACCAGTCATGAATTTTTATTACGTGGGGAAGTTAGCACTCCGCGTGAGGAATGCTGCAAGTGCACGAAGGTCAACGTCCTCTTCAAGGATGATGTAATCAAACGTGTTGAAGTGCTTCAGTCGGTCACAATTTATGGCTTTATCGAAGAAATTTTTGTTCAATTTGTGCAGATATTTTTCCATAGTTTCAATTTGTAGATCCTTATGTAGCATATCGTTAGAAACATAAAAGTGAACTCCGGTAATTAATCTTAAGAATCTATTTTGAATAATTTGAAGAATTTTAATATCCTTTGCCTTATAGGCTGCCCATGCGGGTGAAGCGTATGTCATAATTGGACGAATAATAGCAGTGTATATGTGACGTTTTTTATAAAGGTCTAGTCTTGAATATTTTCCAAGTAAGGGAGTGAGGCTGTTAATTACTCCTATGGTCTTCTGTTTAATTTTTGCAATATGATCATTCCACTTAAAGGAGGTGTTCAGCACGATACCAAGGTACTTGGCTTTGGTGACAAGTGGTATTTTTTCATTAAATAATTTCAATTCACCATAGAATCCTTTGCGTGCATATCTTCTCCGGATGAGTAAAAGTTGAGACTTTGATGCATTAATAGCAATACGCCACTTGGTGCACCACGATTCAATGGAAGGCATAAATTTTTGAAGTTTTAATACTGCATGTTCAGCCCTAATGGATCTGACAGCCACTGCAGTATCGTCCGCATAGCAGCCGATAAAGCAGCCGCTAATCAGATCCAGGGGCGGAAAATCTGACACATAAAAGAGATAAAGAAGGGGTCCTAAAATAGAACCTTGTGGAACAGAAGCTTTAATATTCCTGAGACTTGAGTGTTCATTTTCTATGGAAACAAAAAATTTTCTATTTGTAAGAAAGGAGTATAGTAACTTGATCATTTCCGGTTCAATGTTTAAGGAGATAAGCTTGTAGATGAGCCCCTCATGCCAGACGCGGTCGAAGGCTTTCGCCACGTCTAGCATGAGTAAGGCTACACAAGATTTGTTATGCAGAGCATTTCCAATAAATTCAGTTAGCCGAACGAGCTGTTTAACAGTTGAAAGGTTTTTCTGAAATCCAAATTGTTCCTTGGGTAAAAGATCGAAATAAGTTTGAAGTCTGTTCATAATAATTCGCTCGTAAATTTTGCCTAGACCAGGCAAAAGGCTGATAGGTCGGTAACCTTCTGGCTTCATATGATCTTTGCCAGGTTTAGGAATCAGGATAATTTTGGCTTTTTTCCAGCAAACGGGAAAATATAAATTTGTAAGGCATGCGTTTATGATATTTACAAATCTGCATAGAACATTAGTAGGGAGATGTTTGATTGCAATGTTTGTAAGCTTGTCGTGCCCTGGGGCTTTTTGATTCTTGAGCTTCTTGATAATATAAATAACTTCTTGAGGTGTTGCAAATTTAGGGCATCTATGTACTGCAGGTGCATTAATCCAGTCAGAGATATAATGGTTGACATAATTAGTGAATTCTGGGTCATTTGGTGACTCATTAGGCGAAAACTGAATTTCGAGATGATCAGCATGGACCTCAGCTTTTTCTAAGTTAGTGAGAGCAATTCTTTGTTCCCCATAAATGGGTTTATTTATCGTAGGTTTATTTTTCAGGCGCTTAGTAAAATTCCAGAAGGAGTTGTCAGGCGCGTTGAAATTAAGTATTTTTTCATCCCAGATTTCCTTGCGATGATCTGCAATTTCCTTTTTAATTTCACGATTAAGTTTATTAAGTTGTCTTTTTAATCCAGGGTCCCATGATAAATTCCATCGTTTTCGTAGTTTATTTCTGGTTTTCATTTTTTCTCGAATGCTTGTTGGTAATTTTCCAGTAAATCTATCCGCCGGGACGCTATGCGTTGCATTATCATACGCATGCATAATAGTATCTGTGAGCATGTTGATAGCTCTATCAATGTCGGTGTTATTCTTCAAGGGAAGGAAGGGCGGGTTGTAATTGTATAGAATTTCAGTAAATTTGATCCAATTAGTAATCTTTTTTAAGCAGGGTTTTTCAGTTTTGGAGATTCCAAGAGTGCCAATAACCGGAACGTGATCAGATGTCAAGTCAACTTTAACTTCTAAGCACATAGGAATCGGTATGGTTGTAAGTACAATATCCAAAATATCTCCTTTGCGTGGGTTTGAGGGAAGATAGGTGAAGTCAGTTGGAGCATAGAAGTAGATAGGATGATTTAATATAAATTCAAGCAGTTTTTTACCATTATTATTGGTGCGTCGACAGTTCCATTCTTGATTTTTTGAATTTAAGTCCCCAGCTAAAATTACTGGTTTATTAGCAGGTAATAGGTCTAAAAGTATCATAGGATCTAAGATGTTGGATGGTGGAAGATACATGCAAGAGAAGTAAATAATTCCGTAAACGGGAAGGTAGACAGAAGCAGTGACAATTTCGTGTCCATTCCTACGTATCGTAGAGATTTGGCAGGATTGAAGAGTGGCTTTTACATAAATTGCAGCACCTCCGCCGCGGTGTGTCAACCTGTCACAACGATAACATCTATAGCCAGAGATGTTAATATTTGTGCCTGGCGTAGCAAAAGTTTCCGTTACACACGCTATGTCAATATCATAGCAGCTTAAGAAGTTATGAAATTCAGCAATTTTATCTTGAATGCTACGCGCATTCCAAACTACGAATTTGGTAGGGGGGCGTTTAAGATTTGGACCCATTATTTAATTCTGTCTTGGTGTTTTCTTGACACTTGTTGATTTGCTGCATTTGCTGAGTCAACTGAAACCCAGCAGTTTTAATCACCGAGACGAGCTCCGCTAAATCGGCAAAAACCTTTTTAGCTTCGCTTAATGTATCAGAATATATGCCAGTTGACAGGGCTTTAGCATATGATTTGTTCTCGACCACCCGGTTGCTGAATGTTTTTCGAAGAATAAGGTCTTAAACGACCTCGTTTAAGAGTTTAAATTCTAAACAAGAAGTCCTTAATATGAAAATTTTAAACTTCTAGAAATTCTTTCTTGAATGCCTTTCATCATTAAAACGTTTCCTGTTTATTGCCAAGTTTACACAAATATCTAAAGCTAGATTGAAACTAAGAAAAATAGTGATTCACAATTTGAATGGATTGTACATTCATCTACTTCATCTTTTCTTTCAGTCAGACGTCAGTCTTCACCTTCCGGTCCCCTGGAAGAAAAAAGTATTAGTTCTTTTCACAACAGTTTCGACGACATAACAGTTACTCTTTCTTGCAATTATTTTGGCCCTCAAACATTTTCATTCACACCAAACTTTAATTCCCCCCCCCCATGCTCTCCAGAAATTGTTCTGAGTGAGACAAGGTTTGTATGTTGTATATCCGCGACGACAATTTATCGTGACGACTTTGTGATAAACGCTGTCTTTTCGACATCCTCGGGTTTTACTGCAATTTGAAAATAGCCTGACGTCAGGCCTAGGGTTGTCATATATTTAGTTGACCGAATTTTTCTTATAATTTCGGGAGGGGATATGTGGGTATTTCGTTATGCTATTTAAGTTTCGGTGATCAATAGCGAATCTCCATGCATTCGGATCTGCGGCTGGCAGTCCATTCTTCTTTCTCCATATAACTACAGGACTAGCATAGGGGCTGGTACTTAGCGTAATTATTTTATCCTCGAGCATTTTCTTAATGTTTTGCTCCAGAATATCTTCCTTCCACCGATCATAACGGTACGGTTTGCAACGAACTGGGGGCTGATTACCAGTATCGATCGCGTGAGATACAATGGGGCAGAAGCCAGGTTTTCCATTGAATAGTTGAGAAAACTTTCTTACCAATTCTTTAATCTTGTTTTTTTCTCCTTCTTCGAGGTGATTGAGCTCCAGATCTGGCATGGCAGCTTGTTCAACTTCCATTATATCCATCTTGACCTGCAAGGTAGAATTTTTAAAATTAGTTTTTGCGCTAGCTGCGCGCATGAAATTAGCCCCCAATATGACTGCGATTAACAAATTCTTTACCACGAGAATGTTTATTTTCTGGACCTCGTTTTTTATTTGGACATGCAGCTTCACTTTTCCCAAGCATGCACACTGTTTTCCTTGGGCAGCAATCACGCGTTGTCCCGTTGTCTTCAACAGTCTGTAGCGACAAAAATGTTTTTTAAAAAAATCCTGCGACAGGTAGCTGCATTGAGCCCGGTGTCTAGTAAGACGGTCTTAGGGACGTCATTTAGTAATATTTGGATTTCTGGCAAGGCCAAATTTTGTACGATTACCGTATTCAGCTTGATTTCTGAGGGATTTACCTTCTCACACGGTGACGTCACCCTCTTCCTAGTCACCGTGGATTAGTTTGAAATCTTTTTTTCGCCTCCACTGTCCAACTGCTTTTTATTTCCCCACGCTTTGGTCTGACTGGTTTTCCTTCTATCCGGCTTTTCTACCTTCCTCCTTGTCGATAGGAATTCTGCTGAGCTTGTTGTTTCCTTTGAGGGTGAAACCTTGAATACAGCGTAAAATTCTTCGCACGCGCGTTTTCCGCCGTTCGCCTACTCTGAAATTTGACATCTAGTTCAAATAAGCTTTTCAGCGTTAACAGGTTTCTAACTTTAAGAAAATCCTAAATTGACGGAAGTAACCGCGGCAAAATTATTTCGATGATTTCGTTGTCGGGCCTTTTCCCATATACGAATAATTTGGCAATATGAATTTTCCTTATGATGAAATCTGTTAATTCGTCCCCATTAGTTTGGTACTTACTGAATAATTCAGATTCGAGTCTTGCGCGGTCTTTTACAACTGGGAATGCTTTCAATAGCGAATTTTTAAAATTCTCCCATGTATACGTTTCAGATCCTGGATCCCCCAACAAACTTTTGCCAATATTCTTGTACCAGCTGAGGGCTTAACATTTTAAATTTGTCGTAGCGATGATTATTCTCTGTGGCTGATTCACAGGATACATTGTAAAGGGCAACTCCAGCTGTTCCAGAAAGTTCATTAGGGATCCTTTGCCGTCAAACGTTGCTATTGGCTTCATCGCCGCTCTCATTGATTCCAAGATGAATCCAAATCCCTCCATCGGGTTTGGTTGTGCTTGAGGGAACTGAAAGGTTAGAGGGGTCAACGAGAAATCTTAAGTACCCAGCGGCATGGTTCGTTAAAAACAATTTCGGGCGCGAAATGGGGTGTTTTACTATTTAAATTTAAAAGTTCTAACTTAGAACCCCACGAACGCTAACAAGCGAATATTTGCTTAAGTGTGTGAACAGAACACGTAAGACTTAAGAAGGGTTTAAAAACCTTTTACAATCAGTTCCTACTTGGAACTTTACATAAAGCCGTCACTCGGGCTTGAACTTAAAATAATAATAATTTAAACTAAAACTAGCTTAACTAAGCTATTTAAAAGGTATAGCCGAGGCTATCAGAGATCTAACTAGTTGGCCCTAAGTATTAATTAAATCGCCGAAGCCAAGCAAGGGCCTAAGGTATGGCCGAGCGTAGTGACAGCTAAGAGAGACGGAGCCAAAAGGCAAACGCGCGCTAGTCAGGGAATCAGACTCTCTCTCCCGAAATCATAGGTCATAGGTCATCATTCTTGTAATAGGTAACGACCCGAAGGTCTCTGCCTATCTATAATTGCTTCAAAGTCCTGATGAAGAAAAAGCATATTCCAATTATTTTGGAACATCCGTCTGCACGTGTTGTGCTGTACTTGTCCGAAGGGACCTTTAACATGCAATAATAGAAAGCAATATGGCGAAATAGCATAATATGGCGAAAGCAATGGCAATAGTGATAAGCAATTGTATTAGCTAGCATTTTCATGGTAGTGAGGGACATTCTTCATCCTGCACGTCTCGTCGCTCTCCCGAAGTCGGTGAAGTCACGACTTAAATAGTACTCTTTCTCATTTGCATTAACTGCGTTTGTGAATTTACATTCTGGGAGGAAATTGTAAGTTGAAATTAGAATAAGATAGGAAAGATACAAAACTTAAAAATAACTGTTAATAAACTTTAAATAATCCTTAGAACATGTTCTTTGAACTTCGACACAGGATTCCAGCTTTGGCGACAGACATTTCGCACATGCGCAGCTGTTCTCCTCTACGTTGAAACGGAGCCGCTCCTGTTGCGGGGAAGTTTTTCTTCTTAACAATGCATATACTTTGGTTCAAGCAACCATTTCGTCTCAGTCAGCCATTGCTTCTAGTGGAAAAAGAGAGATTGCGAGCGTAGATCAGGAGGGCTTTATTAACCCTCGCTCCTCTGCCTTTCCGGTAATTGCAAAGCGCCAGCAGTAATTACAATTGAAGACGAAAGTACTGAGTCTGATCCTTCAAAATTGACTAATACAGATATAGCCAATTCCAAAATTCCAAAGCGGAATAAATATGAGAAGATTTGAAATTCCCTCTTGGACGGCTGTCGTGGTTGCGCTGAGGGCATATCCAAAGAACTTTGGCATAGTAAGCACAGCCTCCCCTAACAACGGAGGCCAAAACGAAGGAGAAATGAGTTCGGAGCAGTCACAGCGCTCTTCCCCTCCACAGCAACTCACTAGCAACCGTGCACTAGACACCCTATGTCACTTGTATACATGCAAGTCCGACCCGCATCTCTTCATTGACCAACTGTATGCCGTCACTGACATGTGGAGTGCAGAGGTCAACACTGAAGTTTAAAGAACGCCGGAAAGACCTTACTCAGTACTTTAGGTGCCAAGGAGTTTTTCATCTTCCGAAACTTGCTCCTTACTCCTACGAAACTTACAGCTCCATTGTGTAAGATGCGCTGGCCTGCACTGGTTACAAGATTGCACTTGATCCGCACTGGGTACAAGTCACGATCAAGCTGCTTTCTGCTGCAAATGTGGAGGCTCTCATCCAGCTTCTTATAAATAATGTCCTCGTTACCTAGGTAACAAACGGAATCGCAGCAAAAAGTCTGCGCCTAAGGCAAATGCACGTGCAGCCCACCGCATGGCTCATGAAATCCCCGGCAGAAGCCGCCCCATCTCGCCTTCTGACTATCCTTTCAAGCACCAGCACGCTGTCATATGTACGAACCCTAGGCAAAGGATTACGGAGCCCAGGCCCAAAACTAGGAGTAAATCCGCCGGTTACGGCGAATGTGCCTCTCGTAGCCTCCCCGATTATTTCAGTATTAAGTGCGGACTCTGAGGATATTTTCCCCTCTATTTTAAAATGCCTAATTGAAATCTCCGGTGGTCCTGCGGTAGATAGGCATATTATACTGCAAGCCTTTGAAAAAGGGCCTACGAAAGCTTAGGCAGGCAGACGCCCTTTTTTCCTATATGAAAGCTATGTTATGCTTTCGAACTAGGACCATTCGGCTATTTTTAGACCCGTGGTTTTAGTTTTTCAGATTTGCAACCTTTTTATAACTACCTCAAGTTCAAGTGTTCAAGACAAAGTTCAATTAACAACCGAGAACTTTCCATATCCACTTGGAATGCTAACGGCCACATCAATAACATCGATAAGGTCAAAGACTAAAAACACGTTAATATCGGGCTCTTTTAGTCCAGGAGACACACTTAACCCCAGGGAGTTCTCCCAAAATTGGGAATTATGACATGTACTCGACCGACAGGGCGTCATTTGTTAGGCAAACAAGTGGTGGCCTATGTATCTATGTGAAGCGTTCGATCAAGCATCACTTGATACCTTCCCCCGATTTAAATGTTTTGGAAGCGACAATTATCAAAATTTTCCTCCAAAATTCTCCCCTACTAACAGTCATTTCAGCGTATTTACCTCCACAATCAGCTGAAATACTTTTCCTGTCAGTGATTTTGATAAACTTTTTTATCAATAGCAAATCGCCTTATTATTGCCGGTAATTTAAATTCACGTCGTACCGCATGGTTTGCCCTAACGGGAAAAGGTATGCCATTAGTCTAAATTCATGGTGTGAGAGTAACCACGTACAGATCATTGCTCCTACTCTCCCGACTTACTACCTTGTTAGAGGGGCCCCACAGTTCTTGATCTGGCTGCTTTTTATAACATTAATTTTCGGCATGAAATTAAAGTGATTCAAGACCTAGACTCTGATCACTATGCCGTTTTGATAACCTTAAATATTCAAAATCGTTGCTCAAAATTATAGGAGCAAGTCTCTAACAATTGGAACGATTTTCGATTTATTTTGGAACGTACTGCTACCCCGCTATAAAAATTTTCAGCTATTCAGACTTTGACAGGTGCGTACAAAATTTGGAGTCTATACTCAATGAAGTGAGAGCTGCGGCTTCAAAATCAATTCAGTATCCGGGTATTAGACTCCCACCTGAGTGTAAATCCAAAATTAAGCAGCTGAACCTTTTTGTGATAACTTCGGCAAAGGTCGCGCGATCCCAGTATCCGCGCCCAATTTCGCGAAATATAGAATGAGATTAGGATTGAAACCCGTCAAATTAAACAGACAGATTGGAAACATTACATTGAGTCTCTAAAGACTGAAAATGAATCGGTTTGGCGCACAGCCACCCGATTACGGAAACAATCTAGGCATATTCCGCCCCTTCAAACGGCCGATGACGCATAGATGGCTTACACGGAGACTGAAAAGGCTGAAGTTTTAACTAACAGCCTTGCAACTTAATTCACGGCCAACAATGACGCCTACTGTAACTGCCCGGTTACACAGGGGCGCATACACTCACGAACTGAAGAGGTTTTTAACACAACCTTTTACGCCTGATCTCCACGCCCACTGATCCTAATGAAGTAAAGGAATTCGTAGAAAAGCTGAAGCCAAACAAGGCTCCCGGCATAGATTCTATTTCGAATCGCATGATCAAAAACTTTCCCGTAATGTTTGTTGTTTGGATTACGTTCTTATTAATTTTATGCTCAGGAGAAGTTACTTTCTCGACTGTTGGAAAATTGCAGCAGTCGTCCCCATTCCAAAACCGGGACAAAATTTAAATTTATCCATTAGTGTGCTATCTCCTTTCTCAAAAGTGTACGAATTTGTCTTACTTAATCGCCTGAATGAATTTTGCCAAGATCAAAATTTGATCATCCCAGAACAGTTCGGCTTCCGGCCTAAACTCTCCACGGTACACCAGTTGCTCCCTGTAGTGGAATTCATTCACGAAGGCTTTCGTAAGCGATAGAAAACTAGAATTGTCTATCTTGATATCGCCCAAGCCTTTAATAGAACTTGGCATAACAGAATTATTCACAAGCTCATGCGACTTGGTTTTTCGGCTCAAATCATTAAAATCATTAACTTGTACTTGACCGGACGAAGTGTGGGTTAACCACGAATTCTCCTCTGCCCGCCCGATCTATGCTGGCGTTCCTGAGGGCAGTTTGGTTTCGCCTCTACTCTTCAACTTATATATTAATGACGTTCCTAACGCCCCTAGTATCGATCTAGCTTTATATGCAGACGATACGTCCATCCTTCTCTAACATACCAACATCACCACGGTAATCTCTCCATTACAGAGTTACCTTTCAGCCTTAGAAGCTCGGACTGTATGAAATCAAAATTAATGTCGCTCAATGAGCTGCCATTTTATTCATTCGAAGAAACATCCCAAGTTTAGATAATCTTATTTTCTTCGGTGAACCTATTCCCTGGGTTACTACTTATAAATGTCTTGGAGTTGTACTGGATTCAAAATTAACTTGGCAACCTCACATTCAAAAAATTATTGCGAATGCGAAGGCTGCCAAAGCCAACCTGAGCCTCTTCTTCGCTAGAAGTAGTGACTTGTCACTTGATAACAAGATCTTGCTTTAGAAGTCAATGATCAGGCTAATTTTCACCTATGCTAACCCTATCCGAAGCTCAACTGCTCTGACTAATCGAAAACACGTACAAATTTTTCAATCGAAATTTTTACGGCAGATACTAAACGCTCTATGGTTTATAAGAAACGATGACATTCATAATGATCTCAAAATTATGCCCATCAATAGCTTTATACAGCGGCTTTCGGACAGATTTAGCAAAAATATTCATCTCGCTGGAAATCCAGTACTACATATTTTGCCCGTATATGATCCAGCGGTTGCTTCGTTAAAAACGCGGCCAAGGGCTACAACCTGATTAAGCTGAATCTCCATTCAAAAGGCGTCGTTATGCTAATACGGATCCCAGAGTGAATACTTATTTCATGTTACTCTCCCCATCCGCCACCGCTTTTACAATGCAAAGGGCATTTGACCAATGGATCCACTACTACAACTTTTTAACAAGAGTCTTTTAGCGTCTCTTAAGAGGCTATTATTAGCGTAGTCGCATGCGACTGCATTTATCTTCTTAATGCTTCTTTCATTGCTTCATAAAAGGGCTACTTTTCTACCTTTCCATAACTATCTAAGGGGTTAACTGCTATCTGGCTCTTTAAACGCTGCTTTGAATAGCGGCCAAAATGTTCTCCTCCGAATCAGCTGAAAGACTGACCTTGTACTTGCAGATCTTAACACAGACTCCGAGTGCGAACGAGCTCAAGCTCATTCAACTCGCGACCGCTCCTTTCTGCGTTACTTATGACTTTAAATTTTTCATTATTACTACGATATTAAGACTCAAGGAATTATCTTTGCAGACTTTTAACTTCTTTTCAAAATTTATTGAATGATGATTGCCCCCTTCTAAATTGATTCTGGTACTTATGTTTCGACAAAAAATTTAATTAAAAAGACCTTCTTTGAGTTTTTACCTCTTTTTCTATGCGGAAGGCATTATCTTATTAAGCTATTATTTTATTTCTGCCTCTCAAAATTTTTATACTCTATTTGACGAACTCTTCTTTTGATGTAATTTGTTTTTACCTTTTAACGATGTGGAGCCTAGCCTAGTGAGCACCGTGTATTAAACTTCCATGATCCTTGCATCTGTTTGGTCCATTTTAATCTTAAACTTCTTTCCTGAATCACGTGAGGTGAACTTGTCATCTGATCGGCTCTGGGGAAACATTCTGCAGCTTTTTACTTCTATATTTCATCATAATTAAGTTAAGTTAAAACTATATATGGTATTTACAAATTTTCAAAGTCCTATTTGTAAAATGGGAAAGCGAGAATGTTATAAAACTTCAACCCTGAAAAAAAGAAAATGGTAGATTCGAGTCATAGTTGGCTCTGACATGTGTCGAAATGGCAGTCTTCGTTAAAAACTGCATATAAAAGCTCTCGGTTGGTTTCAGGAAGTGATATCACTTCTTGTGCGATGTCTTTCGGGCAAGAAGTGCTAGTACGCGGACGTATGTAAACAAGTGCAACAAAGAACCTATCAACTACAGAAGTAAATGAGCTTTCTGGCTCCACAAATGATTTGAAAATATGCGGTTTGTTCTATGTATAGTATTTACTAATTATCATCACTTACAGAATTTGAAGAATTTTATTTATTATTGAACAGAAATTTATGAATCTCATTAAACAGGTGCTGAAGCTTGCAAGCCTGGTCTCTGTTTCAGTGGTGCCAAATGTGAGGAAACTGATATTCCTGGAATCGCAAAATGTTTTTGTGAAAAGGAGAATTTCTTTTATAATGGAGATACATGCATGGGTAAATTATCTTTTTTTTTCGTATATTATTAATTGTTTCTAGTAACATTTCTTCCTATACGTAGTGTATTGATGACTGAGTTGTTAAATGCATGATGTATGTATTATGTATGTATGTTATATACTTATAAAACAAAGGACAAAATAACTTCAAAGTTAAAGAAAGCACAAAATAAGTTCAAAATTAGCCCAAATATGCGCTCAAAGCTGAATTAATTCAGTAAAATAATGATTTGGCACAAAAACGTTTTCAAGTGCTAAAGTACTTTTTTTAAATAATCTGTTTCAAAAATCTCCAGGCGAACCAATGTTGGATGAAAGCAAAATTTCTCTTCGGTCAAAAATTATCGCAATAGGAAAACGCTATATACACACCCATATGCTTATAATTACAAAGCATTTTTTTTAAAAAGAAAATATAAACATGCTTAGTATTTTCCCACATTAAGCTGCTGAAAAAATATCAGTAAAGACATCAAGTAAGAAATTTAGAACTACTTTTTCCCAAAGACGAAAACACTGTATTTGTAATATAATTTTTGAACAAGTTAAAGCAGAAAAAAATTTCTGCTGGATTATTAACGACAACTTGAAAATCATTGAAGAAGTTAAAAGTCTTACAATTATCAATATTAATTGCTATGACTTTGAAAACCTCTACACGTCTCTGCCACTCAAAGAAATTTAAGAAACTCCTTTAGAAATTACAGAATTTTTTCTTGAAATACTTAATATTGCGGATTTGCAAAAATGAAAAAAATTTCTACGTTTTACTACAACTAAAAGGTAAGGAAAGTTGGAAAGCGTTCCAACTTTCTTTACCTGCAAACGCAAGGAATTCTAATGGGAAGTACATATTCAACTCATATTTTTAACTTATTTTTTTTCTAAAGAATTCAAATTCCTAAAAAGCCTTTCTGATTACGATTTCAGTAAATTTGAACACACTTATGGATATATTGATGACATTATTACTGTCAACAGTTTTAATATAATCGAAAACAGCAACTTACACCCAAATTGTCTAAAACTACATAAGACCAATAAAAACCAAAACTAAATAAGACCAATAAAAACCAAACAGAAATAGTTTATCTTCATCTAAGTATTCATAACTTACAGAAATTAAACGTTTTGCTAAAAGAAAATATTTTAATTTTTCTACTAATAAATTGGAACTCCAGCATATCTAAAAAAGTTATTCCAAATACTATTATTAACCAAATTAGCAGAATTAAAAAAGTTTGCACTAAATAGAAACACAAAAAGGTGAAATTCTAATTCTCATCAAAATTTTAAAAGATAATGAAATTCCTTCAAAATTCATAAATAGTCTTTTAAAGATATCTGGAGTAGCCTACATCCTATAATACCTCTTAAGAGTGTGAATTTTTTACCTGAAAGCTCCAAAAGAGAACGATAAAAATAGATGTTTTAAAACATTTATAGCATTTTCTCTCTTAATTATTATTCTATTGCTAAACACAGACTAATATATATTTAAAGTCGTCATGATAAGCCCATGACGTGAAAATTTTTACTTTTCTAACAAAAGTTCCTTTACTTCCTTTCTCTAACTTTTTTCTGTAATTTTAAATACAGTTTTTAAAAGAAATCTGAAATTAAACTTTACGGATTTTTCTCTCATCTCTATAATACAATTATTAAAAACTATTTGAGTATATTTTTTCATAACTTTTGGATATATGCTTCCGTTTTTGCATATAGTTTGATACGGCCACATGGAATGGCGACTTACTTTTGTTCTCTGTTTTACAGAATAATGAAACAAATTGACGAGTTTATTCATATGAGTAAAATACGCAGTCCAGTCACATTAATGTGACCATCTGTCAAAAGCCAGAATAACCACCTTTCGCAGAGCGGACTGCTGCGAGACGTGCAGGAAGGGAGTCACATAGGTCCCTGAAGGTGTTCTCTGGGATGTTGAGCCATGCCGACTCTAATGCCGTGGCCAGCTGCGCTAGATTACGCGGTTGAGGATCCATGGCGCGAACAACTCGATCGAGATGGTCCCACAGATGCTCGATTGGGTTTAAGTCAGGTGAGTTTGCTGGCCAGGGGAGGACGGTAAACTCATCCTGGTGCTCTTCGAACCACGCACGTACACTGGCAGCTGTATGGCACCTCGCATTGTCCTGCTGGAAGATGCCATCATCCTGAGGAAAAACAATGCGCATGTAGGGGTGAACATGGTCCGCAAGGACAGATGCGTACTTGTATTGATCCATTGTGCCTTCCACAATGATCAGTGAACCTAGAGAATGCCAGGAAAACATTCCCCAGACCATAATGCTCCCGCCTCCAGCTTGGACCGTTCCGGCAATGGTTGCAGGGTGGTTCCTTTCAGAGGTTTCACGCCTTATACGCCAACGTCCATCTGTCCGATGGAGCATAAAACGCGATTCATCCGAAAACGCAACCTGTCGCCACTCAGTGGACGTCCAGCTGCTGTACTGGCGTGCAAATTCTAGCCTTCGCCGTCGATGAACAGCAGTCAGCATAGGTGCACGAACCAGGCGTCTGCTTCGGAGGCCCAGACGCAGCAATGTTCGCTGAATAGTACTTTGGGAGACACTTTTGGTAGCCCCTTGGTTCATTTTGGTGGTCAGTTGCTCAACGGTAGCCCGTCTATCTGCCCGAACGCATCTCCGCAACCGTCGTTCGCCTCTGTCATCTATGGCCCGTGGTGCACCACATTTGCCACGTCGCTGATTTTGGACAGTCCCATTTTGCCATGCACGGTACACTTTTACCACGGCGGCACGCGAACAGTTCACAAACTCAGCCGTTTCGGAAATGCTTCCACCCTTGGTCCGAAAGCCAATGATCATGCCCTTTTGGAAGTCGGATAAATCGCTTCGTTTCTGTATTACGCCAACGATTGAAATGTTTTCCGAAGCCCTCACACACCCTTTATATACGCTCAACTGCACTGTGCTGCCACCTGCCTTCTGTGATTGGTTATTTAACTCTGACATGGAAAGTACGTGGTGGTCACATTAATGTGACTGGACTGTGTAGAAAAAAAGTGAATTTTATTTCACACTAAAAATTTGAAAAAAAACTGGTTTATTTGATTTGAAAACTGGTTTATTTTTCCAAAAATCTTATTTTATAAGTTATCTATGTTTCGATTAACTTTCAAAGTTAGCGCAGATTATATCCGATATTCACTGCGTGCCTCACATCCACTTATTAACTATTTTTTGTTCTATTATTAGCTTTCATTTTACAAATATAAGTATGTTTTCACAGACAAAATCACAATTACACAAAGGTTCAATTTTAATTAATATTATAGTTCTGTTAGATATATTGATGCAATATTTTTAATATTTGGCAATAAACTGCCTAATTTCACTTTTGAAGCACCTTGTTCAAAGCTGTTCAACCCGTTTCTTGTTTTCGATTCCAATTTTACATTTTGTATTCTCTTTTATTGTGTTTTCGCGTTTTACTTTTTTTAGCATTTATTTCATAAAACAATTATACACATTTAAAAATATTATTGATTTTCGAAATGTATTATATAATATAAATGTGTTTGTTTCCTTATATTTGTTTTACATCATTTCTTCCTTACAATATGATACAGCTTTCTATTATATCAATAAACAACCAATTTAGATTAAAACAACGCGTCGAAAAGGTATTAATTTAGAAGTCAAATCACAAAAATCAAGATTTTCTAGAGGCATTTCACATTCGAAAAAATATTACTGTTCTAGTTAACGACTCTAATTCCAATCCATCTTTACTGTCAGCCTTTAACTTATTGTACAGTTATCTATTTTTAAGGAAATTATGCTTTAGTTTTTTGTTTCTTCAATAGATGGCGCTAGCAGCTTAATTCTTACCCAGCCATTCTTGCTTTTTTTTCAACTATATCTTACTCGTTCATTTGCACTTTGGCAGCTGACGGTGGTGTTTCGGTTAAACCATCGAAACTAGTCATGTGAAAATTTGCAAATATAACGCTGATTTTGGCTCTTTTACTTCTAAATTAATAAACAACTAATTATCAATTTAAATATTTTTCCCCCGCAATGCATGGGATTTTACTTATGCCGATCCAAAGCCGGTGAATATTCGGTTACCAAACCCAAATCGATCTTTTGATCATAATTGATCCCACTTAAAATTTCTTCGACCGCCAGGAGATCAATATCGATCCGTTTGAAACCCTTGCCTTACTTTTTCTTAAGAAATTACAATGTAATTCTAACTAGAAATTTTTCAATTGCAATGAAGTTCTGAAAACAAGTAATGTCAGTTACAATATAATTGTAATTATAAGTAGAGTCAACAAATCACTGACATCCAAAAATCTTATTTTATAAGTTATCTATGTTTTGATTAACTTTCAAGGTTAGCGCAGATTATATCCGATATTCACTGCGTGCCTCACATCCACTTATTAATTCAGTTCAATAGCCATTCAATTATTAATTGAATTCATCCAATTCAATATTACAATGTAATTGATTAATAATTGCATTAGAGTGCAATTTCAATAACAGTTAAAGAAATTACAATGCAATTCTAACTAGAAATTTTTCAATTGCAATGTAATTTTGAAAATAAGTAACGTCAATTACAATGCAATTGTAATTATAAGTAATATTGAAATACTGTAATGTAATGGTAATTATAAGTCTTGCAATTAATTCAATTCAAAGGCAACGTAATTGTAACTGCAGGGTTTATAAGCACAGTTGCATTATTATTGCAACTAGAATGTAACTATATCCTGTTATAACTATACTCTATGTGTAGCTTATTTTTGCAAAACGCAGTTGCTTTACGTATAATATAAGATGTTAACTTCAGTAAATAAAATCATTAGACGTGATAATCGCCTCGAAAATTGATAAACAAAATAGCATAAATAATCTAGAAGTAGTCCATGCACAAATCTGTGAAACATAAGACATTAATTAAGTTTTTACGAGCCCTTACACACCGTTATTCCTCAGAATATTGCCTTTCGATAAAGCATAAGATATTTTAAATAGTTTTCTTTCCATAATGAATTCTCAGAATTCGACAGTTTATATCGTATTTAATTTACCTTTGAAATTTAAGCTAGCTGTAATTTGCTGAACAGTTTCACTAATTAACGCTAGTTACTTTGTAGTTAAAAGAGCAGTTAACGTAGCAGTAATTCCAGTACAATACAGTGGAGTTAAAGCAATTAAAGCATAAGCTCATTTAATCTGTTTTCTATGCACTCTCCCTCATACTGAATTCTAAGAACACTGCCATGGGGCAAAGTTGTAACTGCAGGATTTATATTTTTATTTTATCTTTAAAATTTAAGTTATCTGTTATTGACTGAGAAGATTTGTTAATTAACTGCTGTTACTCTTTAGTTAAAACTACAGTTAATGCAATTATAATTGTAATACAATTACAGTTAAGGAATTACAGTTAAGGAAATTGCAATTACAGTTAAGGAAATTAAAGCTTAAGATCTTTTAATCCATTTTCCATGCGCCCTCATACATAGCAAATTCTCGAAATACGCAAATGTAGGCCACATACGATTTCAGTTACATATAGGTATCCATTACCTTTATTTAATCGTAATACCAATTACAGTTATACAAGGATCAGACCCAAAATGACGCAGAATGGTCGCCAAGTTTGGCGATTTTTCACGACAAAAATTAGACTCCAAAACCATCGCCAGGTTGGCGATGGTTTTGGAGTCTAATTTAGTGCCAATTTAGTGAGATGGCCATTTACCTCAACGTTAAATAAACTTGCTCCTGTAGTCTAATTTTTCCGGCAGAGCTCCGCCTCTTTCGAGCATTTCATGTTACATCATACAAAAAATACTACAATTTGATATATAATTTCACTAAAATTACGTATATATGTGCAAAATTCGTAACAATATTCTGTGGTGTAACCTGTTGGATAACATTATAATCACCACGTGGTTCTGTCTAGTACAAGGAGGTTAACCGTTACGGTTTCAAAAGCTCAACGATAATGATAAGCTTTATCGGTATAGTATTTAACAACAACAATGAAATATTGGAGTAATAAGAAACGCTTTTTAATATTAATGAAATTTTCTTAGTATACGATGCAATGATTTTCATGCAAAGCTAAATTCACTTCTTATTTTACGTACTGCAAATTAATATTCCATAAATACAGGGTTATTATGATTAGAATACATTGCAAATTGTATAAATTTTTTCAGGAATAAGAGATAAATTAATAAAAAACATAATTAGTTTGTTATCACTCCGAAAATGAGAAAACTATACGTGAAAGTTACTTTTTCGGTTCTATTACTGACTTCGTTTAATTACAATCATTCATTGTATTTAGTTACAATCTATTTTCTTAGAGCACTGTATAATTTCTTATATTAATATAATTTTTATTACTATGCCCTTTTAATTTCTGAAATATATCAAAACTTCTAAATCATTTTTTTTTAGCCTCTGATTTTTATTTATCAGTCAAAAGGGCATTAGCTCAGAAGGGCTATTAATTTCGTTTTGGCATTCTGAGGCGTTTCACTTTTCAGATTGTTGCCACCGAACATTTTCGCCCTGTATTATATTTAAAGAATTTAAATAATGAAGAATCTGCATAAATGTTTGCATGTTCCTCGCATTGTAATAAGACAACAGTATCTAAATCCATCAAATTTTGAATAACGTATGTCTCCTTCCGAATATGGGCATCTGGAAACCCAAATTTAGAATTTGCTTTATTATCTATTTCATATTTTGTAAAGCACTTATAAGTTTTTGATTAAAAAACTCAGGGATTTCAAGATTTCAAAGAGAGAAAAAAAATTTTATCTCCAGAGCGCGAGACTTTGTATCGGAAATTCTAAAGATATGCTCTTTTAAAATTATTTTGCGATATTGCTGTTGAATTGAATTGAATTTTTAGATTCAAGTGCTAAGAACATGATATTTAATAAATGAAGGTAACGCACAAAAAGTAAAAAAAAGCCCCTTTGGATGTAATATAAAATCTGAAAATTTTCAGATTTTTTATTCATTTATTTATTTATTTGTTACTACTTTGGGTTCCAGATAAACTTAAATTTAGTCTTTTAATCTGAAATTTCAATGCTTTTTTCAGATGGAAACTGTTTTCTTGAAAAAAAATTTGCAAAGAACTGCAGCCTATCTTGTCCCTCAGGGATGAAAAAGAATGCAGATACTGGAGACTGTGGTAAGTAGTGTGAGCGAATAATTTTGTAAGATAGAGTTTTCTGCTATCATTTGAATAAAATAAAAAGATTACATTGAGAAGACTCACACATTCAGCAATCAGCCGAAATCTCTACCAGCTGTCAAAGCTCCAGGTTAAGCAACGTTACACTAAAAGAAAATAGAAAAGAAGTAGAAAATATTGCATTAAAAATCCATGGAGTTCATCCAGTCAATTTTAATGCATTCCTATAAATATCCACTTTCCTTTAAAATGATCTTTTAAAGGAGGAACGGTGAAACATTTTTACAAATTCCATCTTGATCCATCATGCTTAAATTTCCATCTTATTTTTCAGCAAAAATGTGTAATTCAAAAATATAAAGGTAAAAATATTCCTCATTAGTTCTTAAGCTCACAAATCATTATCAGAACATGCGTAGCTTGAAAAGGCATGTATGCGCCGTTATCATCATGCGATGATTTGTAGGAGCTTTACTTTTCACCACGAAGTTTTTGAACTGCTTTATCTTTTATATCGATGTTTCTACTATGATGTTTTACATTGCTTTGTTTTCTCCCACGATATTTTGTTACGAAGACGTTTTCGCCTTGCGATGTGTTTGTTCTTCATGACGTTTTCGTCCACGATTAATTTGTCGCGATACTTTACCTGGACACTAGACTGCGGGTATTCAAATTCATCTGCCAATGAGATAATTGAATTTCGAACAAAAATTTATTGCATGCCGAATCGACTAAAACTGTTACTAAATTATTATTCCTTTTTAAATATTACATCAAGTTAACTAATTTACGTATTCTGTTAGAATGGCGATTTCTCCATGTATATCACGGAGCAGAGAAAATATTAAAAATAACTGTTAAGGACCATTTAAAAACTGCTTAGTATTTCTCATTAAGTCTTATTTTCTCATCTGCACCACCAAGATAAATACGATTCATCAAGAATTACACAATATTTCAACGAATATTGCATACGTACATTTATCTGGCTTCCGAATTACCTATTATATTTATCTGGCTGCGGAATGAGAATTTATCTGGCTTACATTTATCTTGCATTTATCTGGATGCAGAATCTGCACTGCAGGCTGTTAAAACTGCTGCAGTGTGAGTTAAATGATTTCTGTAATTTTACCCTCTCGGTTTTTTGGACTATAAAATTAGTAAAACAATCAGGAAAATTTACGAGGAAGTTCGGTATATCTTAATTTTAATAAATTACAAAATTCACAACCTGTATAATATTTCTTTGAATGAAAACATTCTTCATCTCAGTTAAGTACACATTATTAATTGGGAATACTGATGTACGCCGCTGCATTATTGATCGGCGAAGGAAAAAAGCCAATGCGAAAATGTAACAAATGTTTCTAAAGATAAATAGGGATTTTATGAAGCATACACTGCCCCCTCCAAAAAAAAAAAAAAAAAAAAAAAAAAAAAAAAAAAAAAAAAAAAAAAAAAATGTGGCAAAAAAATGTCGGACACTTCTACGTCTCCTGTTCTACTGGGCTGATTGACGAAATTCAAATTGCGTTTTTCTTGTCTCGAAAGAGCAATTTAGGATATATATTAGATTTATATATAGCATTGTTCTAATATAGTTATTTTGATACAAAATCGGACTTTTTCAGAAATGACGTGCCAGTTGTTTTCCATATTTCGATTCTACGACTCAAATTATGCTTAGATATTAAATTTTGTAAAATTTAATGCAAATTTAGGGAAAAATTCAAAAATTTACCTTTACACATTTTGTTTCCAGTTTTGAGCCAAGAATAATTTAATTGGAGAAATTTTTAATTAACGGTAACCAATTTTCCTTTCCTTTTTTTCATTATGCACAAGCGGAAAAATAGTCATCGTTCATTCTTTCAAATAATTTTAACAAAGGGCGTAAACCGCATTTGGCGTTATTATCGCTTATAACGAATATGCCAAATTACAAAACGCGCCAATATGTAAATTCACGTATAGCTTAGGCAATTTTGAATAAAAAAACTCTAATTTTTTGCAGGTATGCTTAGCAATACATCTACTTTAAAATGATGGTAAAAATTTTATAGGTTATAATTCAAAACGTTTTACAAAAAAATTAAAAAATGCTTTAAAATACAAATTTTAAAAATAAGTCATGAAAAATCTGCGAATTGTTTTTGGATTAAGCCAAAATTTTGAATTCTAAAAGGTGGAAAGTTTGTAATAAAAGAGATATTAATAAACATAAAATTTTGAGGGTAAATTTTTTAAAAACTACTAGTGCGATTTTTACAAAAACTTGCCAGTTTGGCACTCCGATTTTGCGTCAAAACCCCTGCAGTAAAACAATGCTATATAAAAAATCTAATATACATCCTAAGTTGCGCTTTCGAGACATGAAAAACGCAAGTTGAATTTCGTCAGAAAGAAAGAAATAGAACTCTCCCCCCCTTCTCCACCAGTATACCTCTTCTATTAAAGTTGTAACAAAACACAAGTTAAGAAAAAGAACTGCTTGCATTTGTGTGTATTTCAGTATGAATAGATTTTAGTATGAATAGCAGAACTTCAGTTTATATTTAGTATGAATATGTATATTTATATTCAGTATTCTAGTATGAATGTATCTGAAGATTCATTAATATGGAAAGTATTAGTTGTTTTACAATTATTATGTCTCCTTTCAGTTTGTGAATCTAACTCTCCAGAGTAGTTATTATAATGATTTTATGTATATTTTCTCACAAATAATGCATGAAATATACTAAATATATCCTTAATTAAAAATTAAACTCTTTATTTTGTTCAGAACCTAATGAAGGCTCTGAAAAATGTAATAAAGATTGCGGATATGGATGGTGCGTCAGAAAAGACAAAGAGGACAAATGTATATGTATCTCCACATACAGTGAACTTAAAGATGGTAAGTAAAATGAGAATTTTATGTTATGAATTCAAACGCACTTCATTTCCTTTGATTACCTTTACATCTGCTTAATTTTGCTAAGTAATTTTCATGAATCGGATATTTATACAGGAATTTCTTTTTTGTTGTAAATTTAATATTCTGAAAGAAAGATTTTAATATTTCTGTGATTGTAATAATATGTAACATACCTAAAACAAACATAATTATACACATTTATTAGCACCAGAGGTGATATTACTCTAGAACTTCACTTCTTTGTCCGTATCACTTCTCAAATAAAAGGATATTATCACCAAATGTTATTACCATGTGTTATGTTCAAAAAAATAATATAGCGAGTATAAAAAAGCATAGCAACACTTAGCACTCTGTCGGAAGTTTTAAAGATAGGCAGTTTTTAAAATAGTTTGTGAGTCTGCTGCTGAATTTTATGTAACGTAAGTGAGAAGAAGGTGACGTTTTATAACTAATGTTTAAGATGAAAAAGGTAAATTATAAAAAGGCAAAAAAAGTCGTCTTACTAAGAAAACTGAACATTGTACTAAGAAAAGACAAAAGAAAAGACAAAAAACAGAAAATTGTCGAGCAAAACATGACAATCTAGCAGGAGATCCGAAAATATGCTGCTGTTAAAAATTTCGGAATTTCACTGTTCAATTTACGAAGCGTAAGTGCAAAGAAAGCAGTGCACAATAATAAAGTTGAAAGAACAAAAAACATGAGTGAATCCAAGAGCGGACTGGTAAACTGCGAGCTTAGCGGCAGCATAAAATACCTTAACAGACCGTCAAGTACGACACTAAAATCTGAATTCTTTCAAATTTTTTTTCACTCGTATTCTCTGTGTTATATCTATTCGTATCCTATACTTCTTTTTTCGTTATTTTTCTTTCATTGTGTATGCAAGACTTTGATAATATGCAGAGATTAGTCATAGTTATAAAACCAATGATTAACGTAAAATGTAATTTATGCAGGTATCGTAATTTGTGTATTATGACATATCTACGATACACCAATAGTTTTATTTTATGACTTAAAGAAATAAAATTCAATTTATAAAATGTCATGCGTAATAATATTATAATTCATAACCATGCTGAGGGTAGAGCAAAAGAGAAATTTGCTTCACAAAAAAAAAAAAAAAAAAAAAAAAAAAAAAAA
>KK117274.1:342561-357884 GCA_000611955.2 Stegodyphus mimosarum
GTGACAATGGGAATTTTGTCGGAGCAGCCAACTCATTGAAACAGCTAGATTGGAAACGTATACAGAAACACGGAGTCGTTAATTCGATTGACTGGAGGTTTAACCCGCCGACAGCCGCATGGTGGGGCGGTTGGTGGGAGCGACTAATAAAGGTTATTGAAATATCTCTTAAAAAGAGTGTTAGGACAGGCTTGTCTAAATTATGAAGAAATCGCAACTACTCTGGCAGACTGCGAAAGTGTAATCAACTCAAGACCTCTAACTTATATCTCTGAAGGAGATGTTATAAAGCCCATTTCTCCATCGATGTTTCTTCAAGACATTTATGAATGCAGTGTTCCAGATATTGATGCTGTGGAACAAAATTCTTTATCTAAAAGACTGAAATATAGGCAAATCGTACATAAAGAATTAAGGAACCGTTTTCGGTCGGAATACTTAGGTGCTCTCATTCAACGAAAGAACGGTAAAAAGCTCAGACACACAGTGGCTGTGGGTGATATCGTTCTAGTGGGAACTGATAACAAAAAGAGAATTGACTGGCCTTTAGGTCGCATTACTGAGCTTGTTCCAGGTAAAGACGGTAACGTACGACTCGTAAAGGTGCAGACTTTACACCAAGAACTTCTTCGTCCTATTCAGAGAATATATCCTCTTGAGATAGCATCTTTTACTGACTGTCCTAAGCCTGTGAAATCCAATAGTTTGACCAAATTCTCAAAGCAGCCGGCCAAACAGGACAATGGTACCTTTAACAACAAGCCAAAATTTAGTAGGACTGGTAGAAAAATTAAGATTCCAGAAAAACTGGACTTATAATTTAAATATGTGCTTTAGTGAAATACATTTTTATTGCTTGTTATTATTATTTCGTATACTTGAGAATATTTCTGTGGTTTATTTGATTAGTACATACATATGTTTTTTAATATTAACTTAAAATGGTTTAAAGTGGTAATTTTATGTTTTATATTTCCTGGCTCATGAGCAAGCCTCACTTAGATTTTGTGAGTATAGTTTAGTAATTTGTGTATGGCAACAGTAATAGATATTCAAGAGCGAGAACGATGTAACAGCGCTAAGAGCGTTATTTATTTCTTCCGTGATAATAAAGTTTGTTTTCGTTGCAACTGATTTTATTTTGTGAATAATCACCGCATTTATAGTGTTTTAACGATAGTGACTATTTTAAGCCTATGATGCGAGTCTTTAATTAAAGGCTACTTCGTGTTGAAGTGTGATTTATACGTTTAAGTACTGAAAGCTAGAAAAGTAGGTGATACTTTTTCTTGTAAGCTTTAACAGTAAGTGAAATATGTTTTATTACATTTCTAACCCTAGATGCATCAAATCGTGTCTCAGCGTTTAATATAACGTTCAACTACTGTGTATTACATTTATTATGGTAATTAACTTAAGTAATTAATTAGTTTGTAGAGTCATTGGGTTATTTAGAAGCAGGAGAAATGAAAAATGAGCAACGCTTTCTCCGGGAATCGAACCACGGACCTCTCGCTTACGCTTCGAGTGTACTAACCACTACACCACGAAGACACGCGAAGAAGGCGGGAGAAATACCTTATATACTTCCCCTTTTAAAGGGCAACTGGGGTTTGGGAGACCTAACTGCCAAATTCCGGTGGTGGAGAAACATCATCCACCACCTTTTTAGTTCGGGCGCCAGTGTAGAGTCATTAGGTTATTTAGAAGCAGGAATATTGCACAATGAGCAACGCTCTCGTCTGGAATCGAACCACGGACCTCTCGGTTGCGCGTCGAGCGGGCTGACAACTACGCCACGAAAGGCATGCGAAGAAGGCGGGAGAAATACCGTATAAGTTGACTCGAAAAATCTTTGATCAACATTTAAAAAAATAGTTTGAGTTTTACTGTATTTTCCATTGCAAACTTTTGATATTACAAATAAAATCTCCGAAGTCTTCCGAGATGATAATCTCAAGCATAGTCTTTAACTTGAAGGTCTTCGCAATCCCTAAGATTCGAGAAGAATCATTCAAGCTGCGTTCCTACAGTTTTTTCAAACTCCCATCCAAGTTGCATTGACAAATTGTATAGCTTTTAACAGTAACAGACGGGCCAAATCTGCTCTGCTTTCTTGATTTCTTGATTCCAGTCATTTATAGGATAATTATATAAACATGTATAGTTTTAAAGAGCTGTAGTTTTATCAAATAGGCACCATTTTTTATAATATTTCACAACGTTATTTATTAACATGTCTAATATTTTTTAGGAACGTGATATTTTGTAAAATATTCGCCGTTGTGAAGGGGAACCTGATAGAATTGACATATAAATCTTGTTTCGCTATCAGTTTTCTGATTCATTATTACTTCTTACATCGGATAACTTCTGCTAAATTTCCTCACACATTTCTGCACCTACTACAGAAAACATTTTCACGCTTGCCATTTCAAAGGTTACAAAATTACTTTAAAATGCTACCTAAAAAGCAAACTACGCAGTATCAACAGACTGGTACTGTAACAAACGGTACCAAGAAAAAATAACGCAATGTGAGGAAAATGCAAAAATAACATAGCGTAATCCGTAAAAATTCAAGCAAAAAAGTAAATCTATGTGGCTCGTCGTAGGAAGTCACAATGGAAAAACGTAAATTTACGTGACTCGTCAAGTTCTAAGGCAGTTAATGACATCTAATTGCCCTAACCGTCACATCTGGTCTTGAGCCTTAAATTTTAAATGCTGATTTTTTATATAGGAATCACACACGTAAAAATTTGAATGTGGTATTTAGATTCATCGCAGAACTTAAACACGCCGCTACATTATCCTCCATTTTGGTACATTGGTCGGGAATTGTTGCTCCAATCATATGAACATATTTCTCCAGTTACTAGAAATAAATAAATGTACTGTAGTAGTGAACTGCGTTTGAAATTAAAAAGCATGAATGAGAAAGTAAATATTTTAAAAACGTGAAGCTCGTTCTTTTTTGCGCCTTAAATCTTAACATAGAGTAAAAGAATGTAGAGAAAGAAAAACCAATGTGTGAAATACGTAATAAAAACACAATATATCCAGTTGTTTCCAACTCGAATAAAAGTAGAATAAAAGTAAAGTCGTATCGGCAGTTTCGCCCTCTGAGTAAGATGTTCAGAACTGAAACTTTCCGCAACACATTGCTGCAAACGTGTACTGTAATTATACGCCATTCCCTGATGAGGATAATTCTACTAGATAATTGTTCGATGAGAAATTTTATAATTCGGAGTATATCAGAAAAGTATAAATTATCTTTTATTATAAAAGAGGCTTTGTCGTTATTTGTCTTTTGGGTTATCCACGGAAAAAGAATGACTTATAATGTTTTGAAAGTCAAATTTCGAAACAGAAATGAACTATCCCTAAACATAGAAACTGAAGCTTTCGAAACTGACCAAATATGCACAACTAATTTACCTATTTCGGATGTTTCAGTTTCCAAAAAAAAAAAAAAAAAAAAAAAAAAAAAAAAAAAAAAAAAAAAAACAAAGAATTAATTACAGTTGCCTAATTCTTGTGAATACAATCACAAAAATATTACTATTTTGATTGGCACAGATTAATATCATGAAGTAATAAAAGTTAGACTTAAACGATTTAAAAATTAACGAATAGCTTCCGAAATAATATATAAATGGGGCCCTCAAGACCAGACTCATTCGAGTAGGGAATTATTAAATATGCCTATTTTTTTACTATAAATTTATATCAACACTGTTAAGGCAGTTTTGGAAGTTAGAAGCACTGGGAGAATTGAACAAGGAAAGAAAGGAAATAAAACAGATAATGATATTTTGAAAATTTTTGACAAAACTGTCAGATTTAAAGAGAAGTGATAAAAGGTTAATTTACCTTCGAACGAAAATTCATTTGATTTAAAAAGTGAATTACGTAAATGCCGAAGATCGCCTTAATAACGTGATTGAAAGATTGAGAAATGTTCCACTGCTTAATCAGCACTATCAGAACAGTATTTAAAAATGGTTATAGCCGAAGTAATTAATTAAAGCTTTGAAGAAACAGGGAGAATTCATTTCATGCTTCACCAACCAGTTATTCAACCTGACAAATCCTTAAATGCTATGTTTGTTGCATCGAGCCATTCGAAAAACGAATATTCTTTAAATGATTATGGCTATTCCAGCCCTAATACAAATCCACTATTGTTACAGATATTAATGCATTTTCCTACTCATAACATATTGTGAATAATATACACACTAATTTAAATTTCCTACACATGTACAGCCGACATCCAACAATCCTTTCTCCAGATTTCTTTATCACCTGAAGAGAGGGATGTTGTGAGATTTGTTTTGAGCAAATAACTTTGCACATGAAGGAGAATCCAATCCGAAAGTGATTAGAATAACTCACATTTTGTTAGGCGCTACATCCAGCCCAGTTTTGCTTGCGGCTACTATCAAAATGTAAGTACCTTGTAAATACATTTTGAAGAAACGAATTTGAAAGCAGTGAAACTGTTGAACGACAGTTTATATGTAGACTACTTAATAGGTTGCGATGAAGACGAAAACCAAGCTAAAACACGTATATGAAGACATAAAAAATATATTGAAAACTGGCAGTTTCCCCTACATGCGAAAATGGAAAATAAATTGTAAGAATTTCCAGAAAGTTTTGATGAACATGAAAATGGTAAAATCCAGAAAATTTTAGAACAGAAGGTATTGGGATGTATTGGGATATAAATGAATTATAAAGAAGGTCTTTTGAAGATAGAATTACGATGTTTAACTAATCATGCTCAAGTTAATCACGAAGGAAGGAGTTCTTCAAACGACTGTAAAACTTTTACTTTTCCTATCGGATATTAATCTATTACGGCAAAAATACTAGAATTTGATATTTGGCAACTCTGTACAGATTGAGATAAATCGTTGCCTTTTCGGACTTTGGATAGAGAATAATCTAATAAACTATCTACGATTCAGAATATGAACATTCGGCAATATTACTTCCGAAAGAAAAGTCTGGTTTGAGAGTTGTTCAAATGCACTGCTTCACAGACACAAATCAAAAGGCATATGGAGCTGTGACATATCTGCGATACATCACAAAGGATAGTGAAATAGGAAGTAGTTTTTCGTAATCTGTCCAAAACTAGAGTACCCCCACTGAAGAAGCGTGAGTCTTGAAAGATAAAGCTTATAGGTTTCTCATCGCAGCAAGATTGGCCTCAAACGTCAAAGAACAGATAGAAAAGAGGCTTCCTATGAATGTACACTTTTGGATAGATTCTTCTGTTACGGTACTTCCGTGTTTTTAAAGTGCCATGCATCCAACATCGAGTAATGAAAATACGAGAGAAAAATTACCCGAGCATTGAAATTACTGTCCTGGAGATAAAATTCCGGCTGAATCTGACCAGAGGAATGAAGATAGAATCCATGAAAGGACTAACATCAGCTGACCTACGAAATAATAATATGTGGTAGCATGGACTTAAGTTGTTATCACATACTATCGGTTCGTGGCCTTAATTCACAAAATCAGTAAAAGACTTCGAAGATAAAAAACAGCTTGAACTTTAAAAGCGAGTTCTTGTAAGCTCGACAGTCACAGGTAAAAATTCCATTGCGAACGAATTCATCATAAAATATTCATCATTTAGTGAATTGAATAGAATTGCATCACAGTATTTCAGGCTTTTGAGCAGTAGTAGAATTAATCCACTCCCATGTGTCAGACCTGTGCTTGAATCTTAAATCCCAAGCATTTATCTCAAGAATTCCTGCAGATAATAAACTTAAAAAGTAGCTCTAACAACTTAATCCCTCAGCTGCAGTTACTTGCTTTGCAGTCACTGGTATCTAGAGAATTTTAAATTCCAAAAGTCAAAAGAGCTATCTACCTAGGGATAGCTTTAGAAGTCTCAGTCTTTAAAAAGCAAGTGCTTTAGAAATAACTTTTATGCCATTCCTAAAGCAAGTCCTACGTTATTCATGGATTTCTAGTTTACACGGATCCAGAAAAAGCATCGGCGGTTAAAGACTGGAGAAGCCTTAAAAGAGAATTCTCTAGAGCTTTGGGCAGACTATAGGAGATATGTAAAAGACTTTTCTTCCATTACCTAGACAAAACCTTTTCGCAAGCTAATAAAGAACAAGCAAAAGTTCTTGTGGATAAAAGAATGTGAGGATGCATTTAACTGAAAGAAGCTCTAGCATTAACTGAAGGAAGCTTTAATATCTGCGACAATCCTGACGTATCCTCATCTCCACAAACCCTCATTCTTCGCATAAATTCGAGCCATGAGAGCATCTGCTCTGTTTTGTCAAAGAAATAAAAGTGCATAGGCAATTGTCAATACAAGCACTTTGTTTAAAGCTTATATTTGTCAATTATATGCCGAAACTATAGCTAAAAATGCAAAATAGGAGCAAACAAAAATAAAGAATGCGAGCATAATAATGATTGTATAATTAGGAGTAGCAATCATAAGCAACAGAATTCTCAGAACAGTTTGGAGTATGTTTTTTCAGTGTTAAGAATAGCATTTAATTTTATAAGATATATATGAATAACATTCTTTAAAATTTTTTAGAAAAATTAAAATTAAGAATTTACTTGCCAGCTCCAGAGACTGTTTCTTCAACTCAGTTTTCTAAACTGTATCTTTAAATTTTGAATTTATCGCAGTTTTAAAATATGTGGTATTATTTTAGATGTTTGCAGTCTTGTGGAGACCAAACAAAACTGTGGCGGGAAAGGACAGTTTTGCTACATTTCCGACTTACAAATAGGACACTGCAGTTGCCCTCCTCTTTTTACTTTGACAGGAAATACATGCACTTATTTGGGTAAGTTTGTTTTCCTCCTCAGGTTTTATTAAGAAAAATAACTTTACTTTTGGATAGCATACAAAAACTCATTTAAATGCTAATTTGCATCTAATATTTCAAACTCCGCTTGTTGTTTTTTATTTTTTTTTCATTTTGCATTAAATACGTAGAAAATATATGTATATATAAATATTTCTCAGTTTTCTTTTTACATCCAAAGATTGTTAAAGATCTCTTAAAACGGATGGCGTTTTAGGATGGCTTATTTTTCCGAATTACTGATTATTTCGAACTAGTTAATTTTTCAGAAATACAAGCTTTATTATGTATACTATAGCTGTTAAAAAATCCGTCGATATTAAACAAATATGGATGCGTCGATCCACGCGTGCTGACGTCACTCTGGCTTCACCATGGACCTTATAAGAGGGATCCATGGTCCATGGGCTTCACCTGCACCCCTCCTTCTTCCCACATGCCCTTGTTCCAACCATGTTCGCCATAGCCGATGCACCGTGCTCGCATCCATGTGGGTATGAGCTGCGATTTGACGTAAGGACCAACCCGCCCTTCTCAATCCGATCACCACACCCCTCGTAAAATCGTCTATCTGCTGGAAGTGCTTTCGTTGACGGCGGCCTGGCATTCTCTCCTATTACTCGTATCCTCCGGAACAAAAACCAAATTTCTTTGATAATTCGTCTGGCAGAAATAACGGCACGAATATTGTTCATTCAAATCAAATCAAATCGTAAATTTAAATTCTGGTATCTACTACATAGAGTATTGCCCAGTAGTTAGTTTGAGCCCTTAGGCGATAGCTTTAAAAATTTATAAAAGTAAGGAGTGCAAAAGCACTGCGCCCAGAGGCGAAAAATGATCGTAGGTGGCAAAGCATACGAGAAGGCAGAGATAATATATAGGAGAATAATGAATTACAAGGAATTAAGTAAGTGTTTTAGTTTTAAAAGATAAGAATTTAAATAATTTTAATTAAGATTGCGTTGGAGTAGGTGCTGCAATGATTCTATAGTAAAGAAGCGTTTTTATTCGCTTAATTAAGTGAGAGCAGTGATCACATGACTTCCTAGACTAAGTTACATAATTTAACTTTTATTTAACCTTGATTTTGAAATTCATTTAACTGACTTGTCGTCATTAGCTAAGTTATTGCCCATTCTACACGTTCCTTCCCTTATATCTTACTTCACGTGCATCGGAGAGCTGCGCATTGCACATCATTCGCATAACTCAGTGACGTGCGTCTACTCTAAAATTTGCATAAATTTCTGACAACTTCTTCTTGGTGTTGCATTTACAATATCGAGCAGTGTATTAGCGCAACCACTTTTGTAGTGGTCAGATTGTCAGAATGAGCCAAGCTGTGGCAACATGCTTATTATTCAGATTTTAAAAAGGAACTTTGGCATTTTCATACGCGTTTGGCCTTATTTCGAGTTCCGACAATTTTCGTATAGAAAAGGTGATTTTATTTGTTAAAAATATGTTTGTGGGATATGGCTGCAGTGGAAGAAACTGCGGAAAATTTATTTCAGGAAGCAGTACTTTATTACAAAATCACTAAAGGAAACAGTTACTTTAGTGATTCTTTTCTTAAAGCAATCTTTGCACAATTTCCACAGGAGCAAAAGAAACAAAATCCTGCTTGTAACTAAGTTTATTGATTGATTTTCGGGATAAATGGCCTTATTAAAACATAAAATATGTATGTGAGAATATGTATATATGAAATATATAATTTTTACTATTATAAGTCACCATCTTTTTTCTTCTGTAAAATGTAGCCAGATTGAGCCAAGATTGGTTGTATTAAATATTTTAAGTACCAAAAACAATATCTATCGATTTTGAGGGAACTATATAACGAAGATTCTTTGGTTTGCGGAATATTTTTCTTCTTTGAACATTACCTTCATAAAGGAGTTGAGGTATTCTAAAAGGCACACTTCGACAATACTTTTTTTAATAATTTTCAGTTTTAACATAATTCACGAAGATGTCAAATCTTAATTTACTTCTTTTTAAAATTTTTTTTATTTAATGATGAGGCTTTAATTTAACTATAATCAACAAGCTGTGATATTAGTGCATTTACACTTTGATTCTGTTACTTCAGAGCGCTCTGCTTCATTAAAGACTGATGATTAGAGACTGATGCCTAGGATAAAATCTGTAATTCTGGAAAAACAAAGTGCAAAAAAATCTTAAAATTTGTGCAATAACCTTCTTTTGGATCACCAAGAAAAATATATCTTGACGCCAATCGCCTCGACAGCGAAATGGCATGACTGCAAAATGGCCAGGCCGAAGCGGCTGCGGCGAAAGGCGGTGGCAAATAATCCCATACCCTAATTTTCAGGTTTGATCAATCAGAGTTTACTCACTTCACTTTATCATAAGGAAGTATCACCTTCTTTTGGATAATCAAAGAGGAATTTGAAAAATTTTGAATTCTTTTAGGAAATTATGATTTAATTGGTAATTTTCGAGTCCGGGACAATTCCTCGTCAACTGATTCGCCGTGGGCCGTCAGGTAGAAATGAAATACGTAATAAAGGTTACTTATAATACATGTAATTGTTTTCAAATATGGAATAAAAAAAATAACACAGCGTTACTTAGAAATTTATGTCAGAATCATATAGATCATATTTCATAATTTTGAGCTAAACCTCTGATATAACAAATCGTTTCTAAGATTATGCAGATACAACGTATACACGATTCCTCAAAATTTCTTGAAATTATAACCAAACCGTTTACCTGGAAAAAATCATCAGTTCTAGATAATATTTTAGTAATTGTAGAAGTTGTGTTTAATGGCAAAAGCTTTTATAGTTTTAAAATTTAAGACAGCCAAAGTTATAGAGAAGGTAAACAAAATTATTAAACTAAATAAACTTAATAATATAATATGGCAAAGTATGATACACTAATGTAAAGAAAAATATATCTTGACGCCAATCGCCTCGACAGCGAAATGGCATGACTGCAAAATGGCCAGGCCGAAGCGGCTGCGGCGAAAGGCGGTGGCAAATAATCCCATACCCTAATTTTCAGGTTTGATCAATCAGAGTTTACTCACTTCACTTTATCACAAGGAAGTTATCGCTTTATGACAAAGAAGTTTATACTTATCAGTTTACATAAAGAAGTTAATTAGATAGTGCAAATAGCTTTGTATGTTTGTTGCTTCCTAAATATTCCATTTCGTAAATATCTAGTGTAAGGTTGCAAAATGACAAGATACAAAGTTTAAGTTTACAATTTTTATTCAGGAAAATATTTAAAACCAAATCTGATGTGTACACCACATGACTTATTACATTATACGCATTTTTCCCGCATTTCATTTAAACGTATTTCCTCGAATTTCGTTAACGATATATTTGAAAAATACAGAAAAGCATAAAACACTAAATACAGTTGAAACAATTAAAAAAAAAACAAATTTTGCAATTAAATTTACAGTTTCTACGCAAAAACAAGCAATTCGGCCAGCAGGCAAAAAGGCAGATTTTTCGGTGCACTTTCTTTTTGGTCCCACTCGGTAAAAAGTCACTGAAAGTGCAGAAAGACGTAATTCACTGTTCTGCTAAGTTTCAGATGTAAGCAAATATGGCTACTATGGTAAAAAAAAGTTAGGCTTAGCCACACTTCAGCAATTTTTAAACTGTTGATAATTCTACAACTATGCAGATTAACTAAAGGCATAAAAACCTTAGATAAGAACAACAATCATTTTTAAAACAAAAAATGCAGAATTTACCAACATATAAGAATAAAAAAACTGAGCTCACTAAGCCGAAAAACGGAGTGAGTATATGGATATACTTTTGGTGCGGCCGATAGCAATCAAAAAGGGAGATGCACAACTACATCTTGTAGTAGGCCTATATACAAAATTTCAACGTTCTGAGGCTACTCGTTTTTGAGTTACGCGAGATACATACATACGTACGTACAGACGCCACAAAAAATTACCTTCTGAATCCATTTTAAATCAGTTTTATAATTCGTTTGGGGAAAAAGAGACCTTTATTCTGTCCTTACGGAAAAATGTCATAAAAAAGCATTGTTAAATTGCATTCGATAGCGGTCAAAATGGATTTGACGAAAATTACCCTAAATGTTTCGTGATTACAATACTTCCTTCACTTCGTACAAAGAAGTAACAATTATTGTTACTAAATTCTTTTGAGGAGTTTCTATGTTTTCTAGATTTCTGGTTTTAATCCTAGTTTACTGTACATACTGGATTTGGCGACTTTTGGCGATATTATGATAGGCAGTAAATGAAATATTTTAGTGTTGGGGACAATTTTCAAAATCCCGTCAAGGCCGTACCACATACGAGGATTTTACCAGATATTTTTGCTTCCTTGTACAAAATAAAGAAATTATTGTATTAGCAAAAACTTTTGGGGACCACGAAAATATCCATTTTGATTTCTCTGGAATCCATCGGAATGACTTTTTGATTGACATCTGCACGTACGGACAGAATAAAGGACTGTTTTCCCCAAAATGGATTGAAAAATGGTATTCAGAACAGATATTTTTCGTGGTACGTATGGATATATCTCGCATATCTGAAAAACGAGAAGTCGTAGAGCATTCAAATTTTGTATATGCGACTGTGCTTTAATATATAGCTGCGCATCTCCCATCTTCGTTGCAATCGGCCGCACCAAACTGCTATATACATACCCACACTCTTAACCAGTTTGATGAGCTCTGCATTTTATTCCTACATGTTGTTTAAGAGTGCCTTTCTTTACTTTGAAAATGGTTGAGTTATGCTGTTCTTATGTTCCGGTTAAGGTCTTTATGCCTTTAGTTAATGTGCATGCAATAGTTGTAGAATTATCAACCATTTAAAAATTGAAGTGGCGCTAGGCCTAAAGAGATAGTCATTTATTAACATTTGAAACTCTTAGTAGAGTAGCGAATTAAGGCAGTTGGTGCAGCAGCGTCAGTGTCTTTTTGTCCATTATAATCGAAAGCTAACTTTCCATTTCGTGCATCAAAAACTTGGTCTTCCTGGTCCTTCTTTGGCCCTTTGTTCGAATTACCTGTTTCGTGCAAACCGTAATATTAAATGTCAAAATTTTTTTTTTCTTTTTTGCTGTTTTTAACTCTCTTGCGTGTTTTAGGTTTTTCTGTGCTCTGTAATTTTTAATGAAGATATTTCAGTTTTAATGTATTTTTGCCTTGCCACGAAATAAGATTTGATTTGAATTGACTGAATGAGAAATATAAATCTTACGAAATTCGGAGAAATAAGTTTAAATGAAATGTATCGAGAAATGAGTATAAATGTGTGTGTAATAGGCGGTACAAAGAAGTCATGTGGTATCCACATAAAATATCGTCTGTCTTAAATAGCAGCCAGAGAAGAGAGTTAAAATTGACGAAATTTCCATGGAACTGGCCAATTCTCAATACCCATTTTCGTTGATTCCTTTCGTGAGTTATATTTACTTTATTTCGAGTGTCATTGTTAACTATTTTGAAGTACGCGGACAATTATTTCGTAATTTTTATATTCTTCATATAAGAAGGTGCTAAATTTGAGCTGTTATAAAAACCACACGTGTTGCAGTTTACAGCACCATGAGTATTTGTTATGTTTTTGGGTAAAAATGATTGCAATCTTGAACAATTTTTTAATAATTTTTACGTTTGTTTTCTTATTTTCAGCTAGCAGCTCGCTTATGTTGAAGCAGTTGCCTGTTATAAGCAAGAAATATCTTCACTCTAAAACTGCTGTTGATTATGTAAAACTCAGCGTGGATATCTTCAAAACTGTAAGTATAAAATGAATATTAAAATATAGCTGAAAATTATCTAAAACATTTTGAATATTTGAAAAATCCTAGTATACTGTACGGCTTTGGCGCGATTTTGTTGCCAAAATGCACCAAAATGACGCGTTTACGTTTGTCGTTAAATTCTTTGCAACCTCAAAATGAAGCATTGCGATATGTTTGCGCGGCAAAAGCGTAAACAAAAAGATAAATCTGAAAATGATAAATCCATAAGCATACAGTGAGGCATAAGAACAGAAGCAAGCAAGGATATAGAAATTGAAAATAAAGTTTAACATACATCACAACAAATACAAAACAAAACTTACATCATAACAAATACAAAAATAATTTTTAACATACATCACAACAAGTGCAAAACAAAACATTCGCATACAATATCTCATAAATTACGTTTTATATCATAAATAACGTTTTCCTTCCAACTCGAGTTTCCAAAAAATTTCGTCTTTAAATGTTTGTCATCCATTACACCGCTCATCATAAATTAAAAATACGCTATCAAGACTAAAAAAGTCCTTATAAATCAATTTAACTAACATCATTCACGTTTTAAAATTAAAATTATTTACCCTCACGATTTCGCCAAATCTCGAGTGCGCGATATACTAGGATTAAACCAGAAAAGAAAAAATATAAATCCTAGGGAGAGAGGAGAAATCGATAAAACTAAAATCATTCAGGCTAACGAATGTAAAATAGCTATACAATCAATAACTGAACAACAACAATAAAAAAAAACATCTGAAAGGTTTCAGATTTTAAATTACGTCCAAAGGGACGTTTTTTTAACGCAAAATAGTTTTTAAATAAACTTATCTTTAGAATTTCCGAGTCTAGTGCGTTGGATATAAAAATGTTTTTTCTTTCGTGCAGTGTTGCCATTGCTCGCTTTGAAATCGTTTAGGTTGTTAATTAAAAATTCGTTGAAGTGTTACAAAATATGAAATCGATAATGAAATAAATTTCAAATTCCATATTAGTGCCTGCATATGCCCATATTCTATGGAAGATTACGTTATTTAAATTTTGATAGCTCTAGTTACCGTTATGTGTGTTACCACAATGTGAGAAACAAGCATACATTTACGCAGATTCTTCATTATTTAATTTCTTTAAATATAATACAGGGCTCTAATATTTGGTGACAACAATATGAGAAGTGATTTGCCGTTTATAGTTTTCACCCCAAAATTGCAAAACGAAATTAACAGTTCCATTATTTTTACCTTTACGGTTAAAGAAAAAAGAAAAGTAACCCATAAAACTACTCAAAACTACTGATACAAAGTGTAAACTTTATTGCCTCTTAAATTTCGCCAAATGTCGTATACGAGGATTGAACCAAATATTATATTTTAATTGGCACTTGAGAATCAGATATTTGCAATTATAATCTTCTTACAGGGGGTTAATAAAGTAAATACGCAACGAATAATTTGCTGAGAATTTTTCCTAGGGGGATCTTTTGCTCTGTTAAATTTTGTGATTTGATTCCTTTAGCAAATAGAATATGTAATGATTTCAGTTTAAACTAAATATCTTAAACAAAATAAAATTTCTGAAAAGTTAGCTTTTTAACCCCATATTAAAAGATCAACTTTACTCACGTGACTTAAACTTTGCTTAGCTTATTTGGTTACTTTTGCTTAGCTTTACTTATTGCTTTTGTTGGGAAAAGTTTACAATAAGGTGCCCCTTGATATTTTTGGCGACTTTTTAAAAACGACGCCAAAAATGACGTCAAAGATGGTTGTCACCCCAAACAGAGCCGAAAGTGTATATGACAAAAATAACGAAAGTATGTTCTTAGCTACGTCTCATTGGTCACCGTCGGATGACTGCTGCATATATATAATGCAAGTAATATTGTCCCAGAATTGATCCTTCTTCTCCTGATCCCCGTATTGGTGACGCCACATAAATTCCGCAAAGTATTGTAGGAATACAAAATGCCATTTGACAACTGCCCAAGACCCAGCTTACGAAACTCGCGCTTACTGTGATTCAACATGCCCTCAACGGTCAATTTCTAGCACCTTTCTCGGGAAAAAACCCACTTCCAGCCATCCGATTGATCCGTTAGCTTAATCAAACACTATTTCGTACAAACGTGACATTCATAGCGACAGTTAATTAAATCTTCATTCATACACCAGTCAATTATAAGTTTCTTACTCTTTCGCTCTAAATCATGATAACACAAAGAGTATTTATCTTGCCAAACATACCTCTTCGCAGAAGTGACGGGGCAACGATTAATTAAGAACCATATGCAAACGAAAACCAAAGGTCAGTTGACAGCATTTAAAATTCCAATAATTCAAAATATGTGATTTGTAATACGTTATCCACGTACTACAAATAATTTAGCCCTCGATCACTTGAATAAGAAATTTCGATCAGATTAAACTTAAGAACAACATTGGGACTTAACATTAAAATGGCTGCCATAACAATAGGGAAACAAAGTCGATTCTGGTCTTACCAGAAAAACGCTAGCAGCGTGGGTATTTGGTACAAAATCAAAGAGCACCCTTTTCCAAACTAGAAACACTCTTGCTTAGCAAACTAATTCTCTTTTGAGATTTCTGTCTAAATAAACGTTTTACAAAGACTACATAATTTTATTTCCCTA
>KK117274.1:361368-378047 GCA_000611955.2 Stegodyphus mimosarum
AAAAGGAACGGAAAACATTTCTTACGGCGTAAAATGAAACCCTCGGAATATGGTCTCAAATCCTGGGCCATTAGGTTAAAAAGACTTAACTTTCTATAGACATGCCGCTTTCTAAAACAGTCTGTCAACAACGTTCAAAATTACATATCTTATATGTCTTTGTCAAGTTTCTTATGCATAAGAAAGAGTGATTATATGGTGACTGAGGAGCTCTATATCCCTACTTATCCCTACTAAGGGAAAAGAAATCGGAGCTCACTCCGTAAGACAAAGAATGGATGACTTAATGGAAAACAATTTAATTCAAATATAAAAACAATTCAAATGTACACTCATGTCCATAAATTAAGGATAATGCAAAATCAGGCAAAGGAAGAGTTAGAAGCAAAACAAATTTGACTTATTTGCAAAGCTTATTTATTAAACAAAAGGTAAAGAGCAAAGAAAGATGTTATGTTTGATATTATTAAAAAAATTAGCGATTATTTCTACCTGGAGCAAATTACAAAAAAAAGCCTATTTACAAAAAAACCAATATTACATGGTTGGTATGATTCTTAATACATTGTATGTCTCCCAGACGATGCAATACAGTCCGTACAACGCCTAGGCATACTGAGTAGCAAATTATCTATCTGATCTTGGGGGATATTACACCACTCAAATAGCAATGCAATCCGAAGTTCCGGTAGACATGTACGAGGAGGTTGACGAGCTGCAACTCGTCGGCCAAGCATGTCCCACACGTGCTCTACTGGATTCAAGTCCGCGGAGAATGCTGGCCAGTCCATACGGGTGATATCCTCCGATTGAAGGCATTCGCTTACGTTGTTTGCACTGTGAGGACGGGCGTTGTCATCCATAAACAATCTGCCCTAAGCGTCTGTACACGGTCTGCCTTGAAATTGTCGAACCAATGGCTGAAGAAAGCTGACGAGACAGGTCTGAGGCTGTGCTCCGCCTGTTTCTTTCGGCAGTAACTGCCAAATACCGGTCCTCATTCGGCGTTGTAACTCTGGCGCGACCTGTGCTGTAACGTCTACTCACATTACCATCATCTTGGATTTGTTGCGAAAGCCTGGAGATGACACTCTGGGCAATTCCAAGTTCGTCTGATACTTCCAGTTGGGTACGCCCACATTCCAGACGGCCCATAATTCTACCACGTAAAAAATCATCCAAATGCGTCCTCTGTGTCATAACTATTCGGTTATTGCACTGAAATGCTTATAAAGCGCTTGCGAACAATTTTACTTCTTTGCCTGTATTCCTTATATATCATTCTCTTACACTCTCGTCATTGTGACGTACCATCGATGTCATCTGGTTACTTCCTGAAATTTGAGTATGATTCTTGAAGATGTGTGTAGTGATTTTACAGGTGATATATTTATTTTAGAGTTCGATTTCCGCGTGATTCCGAATTATCCTTAATTTATGGACATGAGTGTAGTACAATTGTAGTTAATCCAATGTGCTTTGGCAAAGTAAAGGAAAATTATTATTCGAATTTTGCCCAACAGACGGCGTTGCAATGGTAGTAGTGTGAATGCTACTTAATTGACATTGCGTTGATAAGTTGAGCAAACAGTTTATTTTTTCATTTCTTATTTTTTTAATTTAGATTCGTTTTTTATTTTCAAATAATGCATTCATAATTCTGAAGTTCCGTAAATAGAAGCTCATAAAGTGAAGTATGAACATATGAATTCTGTAAATGTCATATATTATGTATAAAAGTTTCAAAAGCTTAGTCACATTTGAAACTGATTATAAGAAATTCAACTAAATTTATTGACTAAGATTTAATAAGAAAATTATTTAATTTACATAGAAATACATATTTAAATTTGTATTTCAATGAAAAACTGCATTTTACGTATAAAAATTGTGAAGAATTTTGAAAATAAATGCCAGAATCGAAATATTCAAGATATTGAAACTAGTTTGTCTTTTTTTCAGATGGAGGCAATGTATCCTTACTTCGAATACGCTTCTGTTTCCAAATATAAGTAAGTTATTTTTTAAGATTTGTGTTTCTCTTAAGAGATATGAATTATGTTTTTAGCCATGCAAAATATTATCAAATCTTCAAATTTTTAATTATTACGCAGACAATTTAATTCAGATATAAAAATATAATTTTTATTAGATTTATTCGTAAGTCGCATGCTGACATTTCTTCGATTTCTTAAATATTCTACTTATGCCTTCTTGTGTTGGCAAGCAGTATTTTCATACCTTACCGGGAAATGTTTTAATAAACCATAAATAATAACTAATAACAAAAAAATATGAAAGCTGTCAGATTTTATATTACGCCCAAACGGCCATTTTTTTTAAATAGATACATACACATTTTGAGAGCATTTGGGCTAATACCACATTGTTCTAAAAATATTTAAAAACAGTATATCTTTAAAATTTTCGATAGACAGTCTCGCGCGCTGGAACTGAAAATGTTTTATTTCCTTCAGTGTTGCCACTGCTGACTTTGAAACTGCTGAGTTTTTCAATCACAAATTCATTAAAGTTTTACAAAAATGAAATAGACACTAAAACATATTCGAAAATCTTTAATTCGGGCGTTGAGGCTCCCATCTTCTGTTGCAGAACTATGTTATTCAAAATTTAATGACTCTAGGTACCGCTGTTTTTCACAATAATGCTAGAAGTATGCATATATTCATATAGGTTCTTCTTTATTTAGTTTCTTTAAATATAATTCAGGGCGATAATATTTGGTGGCAACAATTTGAAAAGCAATCGGAATCCCGGCTTAAACTACCAGTGTTCACCTATCTCACAGCTCTGCCGGTGGTGGGCATTTCGCTACATCAAATGGCCAGTTTAAATTTTAAATTACATCTTAGCTCTGTTATTGTGAAGCCGATCAGCGGCCGAGAGGCAGTAACACTGGTACAATTCGACCGTCTCAAAGGCAACCCTGGCTGCTATTCTGCCAAAACATATAGACTCGCCCAAAAGGGGCGTTATTACTTGCTGCGACGTGAAAGGTCATGTGAAATTTTTCTCTTCTACGGAAAGAAAAAACGGAGGGAAAGAAAGTCCCCCATCCTTCCACCCTATTTTGAGAATAATTCGGTCCGAATGGCGCATGCGTGTTTGCGCTCATGGTCGCGGATGAGGCGGTCGAACTATAATTCGACTTGAGATCAAACCCTGCGAAATGAGTTGGCTGCATAGGAGTTTTTTTTGCACGTATAACGTGGTTACAAGTCAGCTTCTATTATAAAGTCTCTACGAAGGCATGCCTTCCCTTGGCAAATATCCTAACGCTCTTCACCATAATCCAAATTTAAAAAAATCCATTATTTTGCATCAAAATGATAGGGATTCTGATTTGAGGTAGTATTGTTGATAACATCTGATCCAAAATGATAGATCGGACGCACTTTTCCAAAAACCTAAACGGCTGTACCTCATGTCAAGGTTTTTAACAAAATATGTATGTTTTTTAGATATTTTTAGATAAGACAGATTTTAAAAAATTATTGAAAATGAAAAATTTTACGTCTACGAGCTACTTTTTAGCTATGTGGATAATTTTTCCTTTGTTTCTCTTTTTTCTTTAGTTCCTTCCTTGAGTGTTTCATTTCAGCAACTGAGAATAAATCATATTATTAGCGCATCATTATTCTACATCATATTTTATTAATACAATTGTAATTTATCAATACTTACTCAGCTACACATGCTTACGTGGTTTGAACTTGTTTATATTTGATGGAAGCAAGACGAATTTGCAACTTGACCAGGACGGGCCATTCGAAACTACTTTAAACAAACAAACCTAACATTGCAATCTTTAACCTATTCTTGTTTTGCATTTTATAAATATGATTGTCATTTTTATTCATATGTGTAAGTAATATCTATAATATTAACCTTATATAAAATATAGCTCTGTAATGTACCGTACCAAAACTAAAAAACGAAAATAATTTTTAACTTGTGCTGCCATCTATCAGTCAAACTGCTTCCCAAAAAGAATCCCTATTTTATTCTGTTTTACATTAAAATATCTTTAATTTTATATATCAGGAATTTTTAATTTTATAAGACAAAAATCTTTAAATTTATTTTTTAGAGGAGGGAATATTCTTCCTCCCCTGAAATGTATAATTTTTTGAACTCCGAGGCATCTTTATACTCATTTTTTCAAATCTTATTTGATGTTTATTTCAAAAAACTTATTATTTTTTTTTGTAATTTTTTAGAGTCTGTTATAACTAAAATATATACGTATTTTGTTGAAAGAATAACATGAGATACAACCGTTTAGGGTTTTGGAAAAAAAGCGCCAGATTGGCCATTTTGACTCTATCTGCACCAATTCTGCTCCTGAAAGAAAAAAAAAAAAACTGTTGTAATCCATCATCTCATTTGAAAAAATTATTTTTCTCTTCTTCTATGACTTTAATAAATAAACAGAAAAAGGTTTAATTTATCTTATAGCATAGCAAAAAAAAAAAAAATATTGAAGCTCTAAGTGTGACATTATATATTTCCTTTATTTGTATTCCTCGTAAATTAAATTTAATAAGAAATCTTAATGATTCAATATTTTCTTTTATTTACGCAACTGTTGATCTTGTTTCTTTATTTTATTTATTTAATTAAAAGAAAGGGTATTTCTAGAAACTATCAGTCTTTATTATTTTTGTTCACCTTCCTTTTTATACTAAAGGTTAGATGGAGATGTTATAAAAACCGATGTTTTACTGCAATTCAAGAGGAAAACTTCATTTGACGAAACAGGACGTATTAAAATACAGAAACTGAATACCAACTGTAGTGATGCTGAAGACAGTGTCCTTTTTCCTCCATCACTATGTTTAAGGAACGGAAGTATCGAAGATGGTAGGTAAATTTGTTTTGTAATTCTTTTAAACAGAAACCGAGCAAATTATTAGTGAACAATTTACTTTTATTAGTTGCTCAAATGCAATGGGCTTTTGCGTACAAAGCTTGCAAAAGAACGAAGACAGCTATTTATGTATCTAATTATATCATAATATTAAAAATATTATTGTTCATACATTAATTGGTTTTTATTTTTGCAAACTTTTGCTGTAGACACACATTTAAAGTCCAAAAAAATGTATTAAATGAGGCAAATATTTATGTTCTGACATTTTTAAATTTTCAAAATCATTTTTGTAAAAATTATGAAATCAATATTTCTATCCCTTTCCTGTTCCTATACCTATGTTTAGAAAATTTTTATACGCGTTGGGAAAATAAATCAATAAATAAACAATTCTAAAAAATCTAACAGGCTTTGATAGGGGAATCTAACAGAGTCGCCGAACAGGATTTGTTAGGGTTTATTATGCTCTCACTGAGCTCGCTATGATTCTGTTGTCACACTCACTCCTACTAACTTTTTTTTTTTTAGCTTCATTATCAAGCATCGTTTTCTTCGCACTTAACGCCATACGAACTACCATTTTACCATTTTCTAAATTAATTTCTGGTTAAATTTTTTTAAAGAAAAGAAATTTTAAAGCGTTATTAAAACAAAATAATTTATAAATAGCATACTATGTTAGGTACATAGTTCGTTTTAAATCATAATTTAAAACGAAAATATGATATAAAAAGCATTAAAATTCTTGATAATAGCCTAATGTTGACCAAACGTTAGTGAGGAAATTTGTTTTCCATTTAATCAATCAAAAGAAATGACGGAAATACATTGCCTGAAAACAATTCAAATTCCCAAATTTGTACATAATTCCCGACTCAAGTCACGATTTCAATTTGATTTTCAATATATATTCTTTTGAGAGTTGCATGTTGTAATAAAATTCGTGTATTAATTTACATATGAGGACATATGATACGAATTTACATATGACGCTTGTCATGAATAATATGTTCATTACTATTATTAATACATAAATTAGTGAGCATTTTGTAAACACATTTCTTGCAGTTTTTGTATAATTGGGGACATATTTTTTTGTACAAAAGAAGGTACGAAGGGTCATATTTTATACTTACTATACAATAACAGCATTCATTAGGTTAGATCTCAATTTTTAAATAATGAAGAATCTGGATGTACACTCATGGACAAAAAAATTAGCACACCAAGAAGGAGTCGTTAAAATGAAATGAAATTTTACATACGTAATGACTGCTTTGATATAAGTAAATGATAAGGAAATCAAAGAAAAAGGATAATTTATTTCAGAGAAAAAGGCAAAAGAACGGAGGAGTTATACTCCGTTGGACCCCCTCTAGTGCGAATGCACGATGCGATACGATCGGGCATTGAGTCATACAAGTTCTGTATGATGTCTTGAGACATTTCGTTCCACATTTACTACTATATATATATATTCCATATATATACTTGCCTCTAGTTCGTTCAAACTCGTGGGATGCCCAACTCGTCGTCCCAAATGATCCCAGATATGCTTGATTGGAAACAAATCTGAGGATCGGGCAGGCCAAGGAAGTGTAGTAACAGTGCAGAGACAGTCTTGTGACACCCTTGCCGTATGAGGCCGAGCATTGTCTTGTTGAAAAATGGCTCTGGGAGCCGTTGCATGAGTGGCAACACATGTGGTTTCAGGATTTCATGAACATATCGCTGGGCTGTCAGGGTGCCACGGAAGAATACTAGGGATGACCGTGTATTGTAAGCAATCACACCCCATACCATCACACCAGCTGTGGGAGCGATTTGTCGCTGTACAGCAAAGGCAGGATTGAGACGTTCACCACGGGCTCTCTACACACGAACACGATTGTCATCACTGCCGAGACTGAATCTGGATTCGTCGCTAAAGATGACCTGGTTCCATTCCGCTGCAGTCCAGTTTCCTCGTGCTCGACACCACAGCAAACGAAGGCGTCGATGGGTAGGCATCAAGGACAGCACACTTAATGGGTGCCACGATACCAATTGTCCTTCCGCCAGGCGCCTTCGTATGGTTCGAGAATACACAGGGGCCCCTAGTGAAGGTGCTATCTGTGCCTGGATGGCGGCCGATGAAGCAGTTGGCTGTACGCGTGCATTTCTTACGATGTGACGGTCTTCTCGACGACTGGTTTGTCGAGGGCGTTCTGAGCCTGGTCTTCGTGTACATAACATCTCTCGGGTCCACTGGTCCCAACACCTCCTCACAACACAATCAGAGCGACCTAATTGACGAGCTACTCGCCTAGCTGACCACCCAGCTTCCATCATCCCTACGATTCTTCCCCTCTCAAATGCGACAACTGCTCATATTGTCTTCAAACACGGCGTAATGGCATGTCGACCTCAGATCTTCCTTTGTAAATGATTTAGCACTCTCAAACAATATGGTCGCATGGTGCTGGCACCAGGTTGCCTGGGCCGAAGGCCCTACCCCTCATCGAATATCATTAGTAGGTTTCTAACAATATGTATACAAAAAATAGCTTACATTAAATTAATAATAGTTTTTTTATCATAATCTTAAATGGAGCAGATGCTCACTAGAGTAAAAAATAAAAGAAGATATATACAATATTTACAAATTAAAGTCTCTACCTCAGCAGTGGTAATTATAATTAAATGTGCAGAAAACCGAACGAGCTGGTGGTTCTGAAATAAAATACAGAATTAAGCAAGGAAAAGTGCGCACTTTTGGTGTGACAAAATAGAGGTATAAAGGTTACAAAAGGCAATTGAATACAATAGTTCATCGATAGAAACACAGGAGAGAGAGCAGCAGATACAAAGAGGCACTTTAAATACAGAGGAGATCGAATTATGGCATGCAATCGTTGAGTATCGCCATGGGGCGATGGAAATTATTATCGTCATATATATCATATTTATACAAGGTGATGGGGGGATTATTTAAATTATATAATCCATCGAAAAAACGTCTGGCCAGGCGAACACAGAACGACCTGACCAGTGCAATTTTTAATTCTTCATGAATTTTAGCATTCCTAATGTACCATGGGGCACATACAATCTGTCTCAGAACACAGTTCTGAGCTGTCTGGAGTTTTGATCGAATGGACTTATTAGAATACGCCCATACCGAGCATGCATAACAAAGAATAGAACGCAACATGGTTTTGTAGATAAGCAACTTAATATCTATAGATAAAACACTGTTTCGAGCAATTAAGGGGTTAAGTGATGCTTTACGTGCTCGAAACGTTTTCAAACAACGAGTAATATGTGGGTTCCATGAGAATCTTTTACTGAGGATTACCCCCAAATAAAGGACTTGCTTGGCCCAGGGGATGGTCTCTCCATAGAGTTTCAGCTGATTTGGAAATTTTTCTTTTTTGGTGAACAAAATTGCTGTGATCTTGTCCACGTTGATTTTGACCTTCCATTTGGTCAGCCAAGTCTCAAGTAATTGTATGTGATTTTGTAATCGTTGGATTGCTGAACCAACCAGTTTGAGTCAGGATCGCAGTGTCATCAGCATACATTGCGAGTGTAGTGTTGTCTGTAGTGGGGATGTCGTTCACGTAGAGGTTGAATAAAGTGGGGCCCAAAAGAGACCCCTGCGAGAATAGCACGGGGGGATGAGAGTGTTCCAGAAACGTGAACAACGAAGTGTCTACCGGTTAGGTAGGAGTGAATAATGTTAGTGATGTGGCCTGGAAAACCCAGGTGGTGTAGTTTGTATATGAGGGCATCCAGCCATACCCGATCGAAGGCCTTTGCTACATCTAAGAAGAGTCCTCCTGTAACTTTTCTGGTCTTCAGTCCACTGGAGATAAGCTCTACCACTCTGTAGAGTTGATGGGTAGTGGAATGCTTGCTTCTAAACCCAAATTGGTATGGGATGAGCAGATTTCTTTCATCAACGAAGTTTTGCATTCTGTTAAGTAGAACAGCTTCCAAGAGCTTGCTAATGGTGGACAACAAGCTGATAGGTCTGTAGGACCCTGGCTCAGATGGAGGCTTTCCCGGCTTAAGGATAGGTATTACTTTGGCGAGTTTCCAGGGCTCCGGAAAGTGCTGATGCTTGAGAATGATGTTGAATACTTTAGTAAGATAGCATATCGTTTTCATAGGAAATCTCTTCACCATCATATTCGTGATTTGGTCGTATCCAGGGCACTCTCAAACAAAGCTTTGGTTACCTGTTTTATACTCCACAGAGTACGACTTTCAACGCCCTCTACCGGCTATACGTAATGCGCAATCAGGCTGCATTTCTAATCATTTGCATATCTCCCGACATGTACCTTCATTGCAAGTTTCGTTACGATCTCGCAATTATTTCTTGGTGCGCTAATTTTTTTGTCCATGAGTGTATATAGTACGTATATATCTATGTATATAGGGGAAGGTAGTCTAATTTGGACCGTAGCCTTATCTGGACCGCTATGATATACAAAGACTGATGATATCTGCGAGATTTGAGATAGTCATTTTGTTATACTTTATTTAGATGTAGAAGAGGTTAATGCAATTGTGTTTGTAAAGAAACGCCTCGTAGTTACGTTGAGAGAAGTGTTATTCGTTTGGCTAAGAAGAAAATCTGTTATTTCGACATAAATGCGAAAGCAGTTAATCCGTCTAAACGTAAGTAATTACATGTTTTATTATACCATCACAAAGCTTGCTTATTTATCTACAATTTTCAATTATAATTTTGAGAGCTTATGTTAGTTTGATGCTTCTGCACAATATCAAGCATTAAATATTCAAGTTTCCCAAGCTGGACCGAAAACAGTTGCCGAAATTGAACCGGTCCAATTTCGGCAACGACATTTTTTTCATGGATAAATTAATGGGGATTCATGGATAATTAATTACTTAATGGGGCATATGGCAGAGCGGCTACTGTGGAAATTGCAGAGAGTGCCTTCCGTGCTTCCAGAATTTGGCCGGTGAATAGGCATGTATTTACAGATGACCAATTTGCACCAGCTGATATTTTGCAACCTTCTGAAACCCCTGTGTCACCTTCTAGTAGTGATGATGATGAAGATAGAAGTGATAACCAAAATAAACGATTTAGGACAGACAGCTCTTGAAAAAATATCACCTCGAACAAAGAAAAATTCAAATCCAACTGGCCCTTCGTCTTCTCGCAGTGCATCAATAGCCCAGAAAGCAGTGGAAATAACAAGCAGCCCTTACAAATCACGGTTATACCAAAACTTAAAAAAAATCAGTTCACCAAAGTTTAACAAAATGCAGTAAAAACTGGTGATTCATGTTTTTGCATGTTATGTGAAGAAACCAAGGAAAAAGAAATGATACAATGCATGAAATGTCACGCTTGGATACATACTCCGTGTGCTGGAGTTACTGCTGCAATTAAAAGGTTCTTTTTTTGTAATTGCCGTTAAGAAAGTTCATGGTCCAATTCAAGAAACTAGTGGTCCAAATAAGGAAACTTTAGCTCTTTACCTTCCATGGTGCGTAAATTGGATAAACACGGAAATAGTTATTAGGTGCAAAAGTAACTGAGTTGAGAATAGAATCGAATCTTTTAATGGTAAATACAGCTCGTAGCAGAAGGCTGCTTTTACTGTAAGACATGTTGTTGTGCCCTTAGGCGATGGTATATAGTAAATTAGAGGCGATACCGCCACGCCGCAGAGGCGAATCTGTGGTATGTACGTTTAAGTACAGAGTTGGAAGTTAGTGATTTCTTCGATACGCTGTTGGAGCTGGGAGGTGACGAGAGGAGGAGAAATGACTGCGATTCGTTGGAGAAAGTCATGTGGAAGGTCACCCTTCAAAGTAGTGACCCCGTGGAAGCTGCTTGAGTTGTAAGTTCGAGGGAATTCGAAGTTATGGGGAGGTTTATCGGTCTTCGGCTAGTATTTAGTCTTCAAGTTCGGCGATTTCCATCAGCCTGCATTACTTGAAATACAGCCTGTATTACTTGTATACTTATTCGATCCTCTGTTACTTAAAATCTGATCTTGAGTTTTTCAGTGAAGTTTTTAGAATTTCTTAGTTTTTGTACGAGTGACATTAACTTCTGGAGGTGGGTGCATATTATTACTGCATTTTGAGAAAGTGCCTGGAACGTTTGGAAAACATTACTATCTTCGGTCTTGTTCTGCAATACCTTGCTATAGCTGGATCTTTTTGTGGTATACGTGACATTAGGCTGGGATAATTTCAGGGGTGGAAAATTTTCTGCAGTAGTTGTCGGGGTTTTTGCTGGCTTCTGGGTAGTTGGAGTAGAGTTCGTCATATTATTTTTCCTATTAATTTCTGCAATTCTTTTCTGGTATTCTATGCAGCCGGTAAAAGAGCTAACATATTTTATTGAGTTGCGATTTTTCTTTCCGGCTTTTATAGCTATTTAAATCGCTCGAGCGAGACAATTCTAGCAATTTCTGGAAAGCAAAAAGAGTGGAATTACGGTTACGGTTAACATACTAGTAAATTGAATTTATTCAAATTAAATATCAGTTACGGAGAAAAACTTTTATTCAATGTTAAATGTATGTGCTCTTGTATTTTTACTTTCAGACGTAGCTTTCTCTTAAAATATGTCACGCGCTGCATTGCTCTAGAAAATAAAATAATTTTAAATATAATTATATTAAAAATATCTAACTAAATGCAAAATTCGTAACAATAGCATGTATTTGCATTAAACATTAATTTTTTTTCTTTGAATCCTATCATGTGCTTGTATTTAAGTAGAAACATTTACTATTGTTATTGCTCTTACAGTTAAATATGATTTCTTGGATGTTTGCAAGGCCAAGGATTCTCTGTGTGGTCCCTATGCTGAATGTAACGATAATAAATGCCGGTGTCCAAAAGGCTTCCGAATTTCCGAATATGGAGCAAAGAGAGGAACAGGAAACGCCTATGAAATTGTGAGATGTGAAGGTAATAAAAGCATATTGAAAACTTTAACTCACTGCGTGCCAGTGTGTTACCAGTTTAGTTTACTAATAGTTCAAGTTTGTTTTTCTTGCTACGAGGGGAAGCAAGCTTAGTTTCTTTTTTTAGTGCAATTTATATAGAAAATCTAAATGTTGTCTTTCGCTCCTTAAGGAATAAGTACCATGTTGCACTTAAAGAACTTCCTGATATATTAAGGAATAAATCTGATTCCGTATTTTACTCTCATACCTAGCGAATTCTTTCTGCTTTAGAGTATTAGGCGGGGGAAATTTTAGAAATACATGTACGATATGTTGAGCAATGTTAATGGTTCTAATGTATCACACTGAATGAACCAATATATTGTTGATAATATTTTGGAGTTTTATGAGTATGGAAGGTAGCTTAAAAGTTGTGTTGCCAAATCCATCGGAAAATATCTCTAAATCATCCGGATTTAAAATTAGAAATAGATTTAAAAAATTTCAAAATGACATTAACTGTATCCTGATCGAGAACAACCAACTCAAAAGTCACTTAACAGAAAAGGAAAAGACTCTTGAAGATGACTGATGATTTTGTGAAACGTAATGACCAAACAGCTTCAACATACAAAAGGGGCAAAATCAAAATCGAACAGTATGGATAAGAAAACTGGAACTAAACACACAACTTCAGTATATCCTAAACATGTTATATTTACAAAATACAGTGAAAATTTAAATTCGAAACATATTCGACTCGAGAAAAAGAGCCGGTAAAAATTAGTAAATTATTAATGAAAAATTAATAAATTGTTTCGTAAAAGAAAAAAACCATTATGAAAAATTAATAAACGAATGTACTTTCAAAATCCAATGAACAGTAAATGCAAAAATTAAATGCACAACTTCTTTACGGGACTGACGCTTCAAAAGACATAAACGAATCAACCTATTTTGAAGCTGATAAAAACTTAAATTCAAAAAGTTTTCGAAAACTTCAATTATCTAAATTAAACGCGAGATAATTTGTAATGTCATCCGCTCAGCCCCTAGAAGATGGAAAATAGTAAGAGGCTATAGATTAGGCCTGGAAAGCCCATAATAGAGGCCTAGAGGCTATAGATCTAAACTGCTTAAGCTATGGAAATGTAAACGGCAAATTTATTCTAATTGTTTTTCTAAATATAAGAACTTAAACAATGGTTGTTTCTGGGGTTTTCGATTAACTTGCAATATAAAAGAATAATTATGGATTGGGTTCAAATATTTTCCATATCAATTTACATCATGCCATAAGAACCTTACAACAATTAAAAGTGAAAAATATCTCGACTATTCTCATTTTTGAGGCTGATCAATTTATTTCACGTAAGAAGTCAATGGCTTCCCGCTTTTTACAAAATCCCCCTATAATAAAAACTCGAATATTAGATCAGCAATCTTTTTTTAAAAAAAGAAACTTTGTATAATTCTAATTCAACATCGAAATCTATTGTGGCTCTAAATCCCGGCGTTATGGCTTCACTGTAAGATTTCGAAGATAGTTTAAATTTTATTAACAATTTGATACATATATAAAGAATTGTAAATTATTTAAACCGTGATCTCACTGCAAAGCATCAGTTATGAGGACAAGATGATACAGGTTCAAAATCAGAAAAAAATTAGACCAGCAGCTTGTTTTTCTACACTTCAGAAATTATAGGTTTATGGCACTTCCTTAAAAATGAAGCGTAGTTTAGAAATATAAAACTGGTATGCATCTACAGATCCTCCTTTTAAGCATTACAGATATATTTTGTGTAAAGTAACAGATAGTATACAGTCACCAACATATAATTTAGATTTATTTCAAAAGGCAATTGTATAAAGCATTCAGAAAATGTTTTTAAATCACTAGTGATTTATATGATATGGTTGGTGTTTTCACATATTTATTACAGACACTTTGTGGAAATGCTACAGCAAGTATAGGGAGTAACAAAACAAATACCAAAAAACTTTTTCACTTCATGGTGGAATATAGCCTTAGCAGCTGAAAGAACAAAACTTTCTCCATTTCTTCCGAAGATTCTAAAATACTTCCCAATTCCATTCAAAGTTACTATAAAGATTACACTGGTGTGCAAAAATTAAGGACGAGACGGTTTTTTCAATATAACTTTGTGCAAAAGCTTTCCAAATCAACACATTTAATACCGTAAGATCCCCAGTACGTAAGGACATGAGTAATGTAAGCAACACTTACTAAAAGAGAAATCAGAGGGCTAAAAAGAAGCTTTATTGAAAAAGTAGCATGGCGCAATGCGACTGAAGGCCGAAACATCCCTGTGATGGTTGTCTAGCAAGAAACATCCGGTCTTTAATGGGAGATATGATCTCCCCTGACTGCTAGGCAGGTTTCACATCATTTGAGCATGCTGGATATGTGGTTGTTAATGAGCTGTTGAGACACTGCTGCTCGTTCCTCTTGTAGCACCAATCGTAGTTTCGGAATCGTTACTGGCGATAAGTTACGTGCTGCCACGGGTCTGCCTAGTAAGTTCCGTACATGCTTGACGGGATTTAGATCCAGAGACCTTGCCGACCAATCCATGTGTTCAATATCTTCACTCTCTAACAGCTCTTCGACAGTAACTGTGCGATGAGGTGGAGCGTTGTCGTCCATAAAGAGGATCTGAGGACCCATAGCCCTTGTGAAAAGAAGCATGTACGGAAGAAGAACCTCGTTATAATAGCAGTCCCAGGTGACGAACCTCCTTGGGAGATATGAAGGTCGGTCCGGCTACCAAGCATTATGTCTGCTCGAACGAGAACTCCGCGACCTCCAAAACAGTTCCTTTTGATGATGTTAAAGGGGTTATTGCGTGTTCCCCCCTCTGTCCAGATGTGTATGTGTCTAGAATCGCAACTCAGACTAAATCTGTTCTCATCTGTAAAGAGTACTCGTCCCCATTCATTGTCTCTCCAATTCCGGTGTTCCCGGCACCACAGAGAACGCCTTCTCCGATGGGCAGGCGTTAGAGGTACACACCGTACAGGGCGTCGTGCAAACAGACCACCACCGTGCAGTCTTCTGGCCACGGTAAAACGCGATATCGGTCGTCCAGTCGCCTGTGTCGTGTGTCTAGCGATTTCTCCCGCTGTCTGCCGCCTGTTTCTTCTGGCCTGTAAGGCAATATACAGGTCATCTGCGGGTGTGGTTCCTCGTGGACGACCACTACTAAACCCCCGGATAGCTGTTCCTGTAGTTTGAAATTGTCTCCAAAGTCGTGAAACGATGCTGTGAGCAATTCCGAACTCTGCAGCCACACTTGTCACACTGCGGCCTTCCTCCAACTTCCCAATGATTCGACCTCGGGTAAAAGCATCCAGATGTCGTCTAACAGATTGATTATTCGCCATTTCTCGCTGAGGCAGCAACTCGGTGTGATTTTAACTGCTATACGGCGTGCAATATCTTTGCCAGAAATACTGATCTTACACCGACAACATGCTTTATACTACTCTGACGCTCCCCCATTACGTCTACCTGCATATCTGCGCATGTGCTACCCTACATCACCTTACTTAATCTCCTGATTGGTCTTTCTGTCCGCTCTGCCTCTTCGTTCAGCTGATATGCTAATTTTTCGACTTCGTCCTTAATTTTTGCACACTAGTGTATATACAAATAATTTCTCGTACTTTACAGATAAAACATCAACCATTACGTTTATTATTCACAATAAGAACAGTATTGGATAAACTTACTGATAGCCAGTCCTGTCATTTTCTTTACAAAAACAATATATTAAATGACGATCGATTGGCTTGATTTCTGGTAAAGATGTAATTGTGGCAACTATTGTTATTATTAAAATTATCAAAAGAAACAAGAGCAATAGTTTGTATTCCGATTGATTTCAAACTGCAATAGGCTTATACACTCGTGTTCAGAATTAAAACAATTTGCAAATTATCTTTATTTCATTGTCTATAATGTGTAGAGGTAGTACTAATTATGCCATCGAAATTCAGAGTATAGACCAGATGAATATTCAGAGTCGAATACGTAAGCGTACACATGCTTTTCTGCGAAGCTGTATTGTGGAGGGGATAAAAAAGTGCAGGAGGATTTTCGCCAATTTGTGTGTTCGTACGTTTTCACGACATTCACCGTATTTCCCGCAATAGTTGTTTAAATTTTACAAGGTATCTATCATGTAAAATGCGTAGCTGCGAAAGTATGGGTGAAGAAATGAGATGGCAGATTGTCGGTAAATTGGACATAAGTCAATCAAAAGTGCAGATAGCCCCAGGGTTCAGTGTAACGTCCATTATCCTCTGGAATTTGTGGAAACAGTTTTAAGATACTGGATCCATACCGAGAAGATCTGGGAAAGTTTGACCATGATCCACAACGACGAATGAGGATCATTATTTGGTAATTTCATCGCGACGACATAGGACTGCTACAGTTTAACAACTCTCCCGTGAGCTGTATACTGCCACTGGACCCGAGTTGCAGGGTCTGCAGTTGCCCGAAGGCTTCATGAGATAAAACTGTTCGCCAGAAAGACTGCTATTTGCGTTCTGCTTCCTGCAGCACACAAGAAAGAGCGTTTAGTATGGCGCAGACAACATGCGCCTTGAACTGGACTTCAGTGAGCCTCCCTGATTGCTGTGAGGTACACAGAGGAGTTCCTAGAATCCTATGTTCGATTTTTCAGGATGCAGTTGGTTCTGGGTTCCTGTTAATGGACGACAAGGCTTCTTCACATAGGGCTCAGATGGTCGAAGATTACCTGGAAGATGAAAATATTCGCCGGCTAGATCTCCTGACATCAAACCAACACAACATGTTTGAGATG
>KK117274.1:378097-410294 GCA_000611955.2 Stegodyphus mimosarum
TATAAAGCATGTCTGGGACGCTCTTCGGAGGGCAATTTCATCTCGTCGTACCTCCGAGAATCATCCTGGAGTTGAAAACTGCCTTATTGCAGGAGTGGGATCGACTGTCACAGGGAGTTGGCTGCGTCGTGTCTGGTATGCCGTCAGGCTGTGAGAAGGGACCATACCTCGTATTAGAACTCATTTTCATCTGGATACCATAATGTGGAATTTGAACATCTCTGCACTATGAGTTATAACCATGCTTACATAAAATGATTTTTGAATGATACATCTCTTTCCTCATCTTCTCGAAGTTTCGTTAAAACCTGTCCATTAGTTTTTCAGAAATTCGCATCATGTGATAATTCTCTTAATTTTGCACACGAGTGTAGTTTCAAAGCATTGAAGTTTGGCTTTCATGATTAAATTGCCCACAAATTATCTTTAATATTATTTCAGCTTATCTTAATAATCGTGCAATGATATGACTAACAACAAAAATGGAATTTTTATGCTAAAGTGTATTGTAGATGTTTCATTTCAAGAATGAATAAATACTTAAGTCTTTTTGTCTTTTTCAAAGGAACATGATTGTAGACAAAGTGTTAAATCTTCAGTTTAAGATGATAGCGTACTTTTAAGGGTACGCAGACAAGTTTACATTAATCTTTTCTTCTTAATTTTGATATATTTGCAAGTTTCTTGTCATTTTTCCATTTCGTTGCTTATTTTACTTTTTACTAGCCAATTTTTACGTTGCAATTTTACTGCTTTTATTATTATGCTTCATTTTACGAATTTATACCCTTTTTATGAAATGCCATACTTACCGCGGGTAAACGAAATTTGCTCTGTGATATACTTCCTAAATAAACTTAAATCTTACACATTTACGTAGCAATTATTGTAAATCGTTTCGCTTCATTTTTCTTTTGTTTGAAATATAAAAAGATAAAATCTACCTAAAAATTCATTTTTATTCATTTTAATTTTGTGAATTTAATATATGTCGCAGTCGCTGCTTAATAGTATGATCACGAAAAGTGTTATCTATCAAATATTGTTACCTAATTCGCAAAGCTCTGCATGCTTGTAGGATACAAAAACGTAGAAAATTTAACATTTATTATAATTACAAATCATTTAATGTGATCAAAATGTTATAGAAACAACTTTTTTTAGCCCATAGGAACGTCAGCTAAGTATAGCTATCAGTCTCGAAAGAGCATTTGACGTAAAATCGCTAAAAGCGTTGAATCATTTTTCAAATTGTTGCCGCCAAATATTATCACCCTGTATTATATATAAAGAAATTAAGCAATGAAGAATCTGTATGAATGTATGTATGTACTGTGAAGAAACAATGGTACCTAGAGCCATCCAGGTCTGAATAACATAGTCCTCCACCCGAATATGGGCACCTGGAAGCCCGATTTTGAATTTCGAATTTCTTTTATAAGGTATTTCATACTTTGTAGAACTCTAACGAGTTTTTGATTAAAAGACTAAACGATTTGGAAGCGCGGAATGGCAACACTGTACGAAGTAAAGCGTTTTTTTCTCCAGCGCGCGAGACTCTCTATCGGAAATTCTACAGATATTTCTCGTAATTTGTAGGTCTGTGCAAATGAAAAAAACGCTTTTTTGTTCGTAATATAAAATCTGAAAGCTTTCAAACCTCTCTTTTATGATTTTTCTTTGTTTATTTATTTTTTTTTTACTGTAATATTGTCTGCAAGCCAGGAAATGAAATCCCAGAACTGTAATTAAAAAATATAGATGACGTCTTCAACTTTTAGTGAATGCATTTTCAACCGAGATAACGGATTGTAAGGTGATGGGCTTCTTCTAAATATTGTTGCGTGCGTACGGGTTCATTATGGATTGAATGCACAAGCCGTTAAAAAGTTAACAAAAAATTATTCTTTCTACAGGAAGTAAATCAAAATGATAAAATATTTCTTCAGAGATACTCGCACAATATCACAATATCTCAAACGTTTCGCAAAACCCAGTTCAAAACAGATAAACTAATTCTATCTCACAGCGAAATCGCTACAGCATTAAGTAAGCAAACAGCAGTTCGCTTTACACAGCTACAACTAAAACTGAGCTGAGGTGTTTCAATTCAGCTTTTATAAACTTTTTAATTATTCACTAGAACAATCTCGATTTTTCTAGATTTTTCTGGATGGCAACAGTAATTACGAGATATTTATTTATTAAATATTAAATGCACGCGCTCTTTTATTTTTATTTTTCTGACGTAGCTTTCTCTTAAAAATTCGTCTGCGTTGCACGGGAAAAATAAAGCAATTTTAATTGCAATTCTAAATAAATAGCCAAATAAATATGAAATCCGTAGCAATATGTATTCCGTTGTGCACAATATAAATGCCAATCCGAAGTATACGGAATTCGTAATCGTTCCCGAAACTATCCCATCCTTAACTGTATGATGAATGGGTAACTAAACTGTGAAAATGTGTTGTCACCCTGATACAATATTCTTCCTTGTAAAAAATAAGGGAAACGAATTTATTCTTCATTCATTGATTACATATCCTAGAAGAGTAGATAATAATATACAATTTTAAGTCGTACACTGATAACATAGCTTATCGTTTTCTGTAACAAATCCAAGCGCAATTTATGAGAAGCTTTTCCGAAGAAACTGGAGATGAAATTGATGAGGAATTCCCTGTTAGAGCTGGGTTAATGCGTGAGTTCAGGGATTTCCGTATTAGCATAACCACCTTGGTGCACTTTGGTGATCTTTTAGAAAGATAATAATAACGTAACATTTGCAAAAAAAAATAATAGTAATAATAATAATATTTTAATATGCATACATGCTATTGTATAAATGTTTATGCTTTACTTGAGTATTTATTCTAAAAATCGATAAACCTACTTACTAAGGAGTTTTTGCTTCTTTGTAACATGGTGATATAAATTCAAAGCAATTATCTTCATTAGCGAATTTGCTTAAATTGCTGTATTTCTATGGAAATTTTATGCCAGTTTCTTCCACTGCAGGCAAATCCCAAACACACATATTTTAAAATTGAGTTTAAGACCAATAATATCACGATTTGTGTACAAAAACTGTTGGAAAATGGAAAGCAATAAATGGGACTCGCGTGAAAATGGCGACGTTGTTTCTTAAAATCGAAAACCTGCATGTTCATAATTGCTAGAATGCGGTCCATTCTGAAAATCTGGCGACTTTTTCTTGCTGTAATACCTAAGCTCATTATATTAGGATTTTAGAGATACAGTTATTGGTAATGTTATTTGAGTTTTCTTATGGCTTTTTAATGTTATCCTATCAATAATCCTACCAAAACAGCCATGAACAAATGTGATCACATTAAGTGATGCCTGTTGTGTTACTAATACTGAGTTCATTTCAAATTTCCTCAGTTTTACTGTCAATTACGTATTAATTTTGCTCTTGATTTAAAACTATGTAATGAATAATATGTTTAAATGCCATTTCTATAAACATACAGATATTGATGAATGTAAAGATGATCTTCACTCTTGTTCTGCTAATACAACCTGCGTGAACACACCTGGAGATTTCTATTGCAAATGCAAACATGGTTATAAGAAGAAAGGTGAAAATGTACCATATGAAAATAAACTGAACAAAGACGATTGCGTCGGTAAGAAAAATTCTTCTTTTTTCTAAGTATTGCTACTTCTTTCTTTTCGTTCTGAAAAATGAAATCAAACTAAGATTAGAAAATTAGTAACGGCTGATATTAAAAATTTTAAAACTGAGAATGAGAAAAGATGCAGAAAATGTCATCATCAATACCACAATAACAAAAATGATAGGTGTTATATCTAAAACTATCCATTTTGAAATTAAGGCCCGATAACGTAATTAAGGTCAACATCTCACAGAATTTCATTTCGTAAGAAAAATATTTTGGTATTAATTATAATATATCACTATAAACGCTGTTAATCTTATTTAGAATCTGCAAAATCTTTATTTTGAGGTTTATGCATCTGAAAGTTCTGTAATTTTCACAAAAATGTTTTTTTCATGATACTTCTGCTTGCGCAGAACTCGAACCAAGCGTGATGTTCGCTTTTAACTTCCCTTCTATGTCAATGTTCTCGCCGGACGCAGTCTGGAGGGTCACACAGGATGGAGACCAAATGAGTTTATCTTTAAATCGTTGAGCTAAATCTTTCCGAATGATTTTATCATTTGCTTCTAGGTCAATGATCATATTGCAAGGAACTCCATCGATATGCCCATTAATGGATAGTCCATTACTGTTGCCACTCACTGCAGAAATCTTGAGCACTTTAAACTGGGGCTTTTCATCCTCTTCTAACCTCTGCCCTGCGAGATTTCCACTAATTAGTTCTGCAGTTTATTCGCATGTGCCCTTCAGCACCGCTTTCCAGCACTTTATGGTCGGTTAATTGTCAACAATATTAAGTTGCAAGGCATTCAGTTGTCTTGTTAGATCATTTCGGCGAGCAGTCATTTGATCCACTGGCTCTTGGACTTGGGCAGATCTGATTGGGTGTCGTTCTCTGCGAGTTGCTTTCTGGGCTGCCTGGAATTTCATGACGTACACCAGGGCACTTTTTATAAGGCTTCTGGTTACCTTCTCCTTACTGATAATCAGAGCTGCATCTCGAATGCCACACGGCGTCAATTAGAATCCCAGTTAGGATAGCAGATACCTATTACTGTGGTTTCTTTATAGAGTACAATCACTTAAAATAATTTGGTAAAACATGTTCTCTGGAAAAAGATTGTTGCGTCTCTCAGCATATGCTCGCTATTTGCTGCTGTTGTTCTTTGCGCCACCTATTAGCAAGGACAAGAAGTGCGTCACCATGAAGGGCTAATATCCTTGAAGCTGGTAAATGACTTTGTTGTCGAATTAGGGTTCATTGCGTAGAATCCAAACATCTTACAGCCAAGCAAAAGCGTGCTTCTTCACAGCTTGTAGATCTGGATTTCTTTACTGGTGTGAACACTTAATTAGTTATCAAAATCCCCATAGAAGTTTAGTGAAAGCCAGAAGTTTTAGTGAAATACCAGAATTCACGACTTGCCTCCGAGATTGAACTCTGGTTATGTATCGTTGCAGCCTTGTATCTTGAAGTGACTTATCATTACTTCGATGGGCAGCTACCTCAATGCGTGGGTATGTTTAGTCTTTTCTTTGTTGCATTGTGGGATGGGCAGTCATGGTGTATGTGATGTTGTTTTTCAGTTTCTTCCAGATGGACGGAAGTGAGTATTGTTTTCGCGCCCGCAGTCATAAATGTAGCGTCCTACGGGTAATTGCTCACTTTTTGTTGTTCCTTCGTTGCTGTTGCCTCATGAGGCCGTCTATCAGCAAGGAGAGGAATGCGGCGTCGTTGGTCTCCAATTTTCTTGAAGATGATAAATGATCCTGTGGTCGGTCGCATAGAATCCGAGTATCTTACTGCTAAGCATGCTTTTCTTTGTATTACAGATATGTGGGTCCCTTTCCAGGTGCAAGAGCCTGTTTTAGCATCAAGGTAGCAACAGACACAAGGCAGGGGAGAGAGAAACATTCAGAGAAGATCCTGGTGTAATGCCATCAGGATGACTCAAAGTGCCAGTTGCGGCAGTCCAATTTTAAATGAACAATAGCTGTCGTAACTAGCAAATAATGAGTCAGACGCGTCTATTCATCATTATTTAAGAAGTCTACTCACTTCTCTAATAACAAAACTCGGGATTAGCAAGATATTAACAGCATTCGTTTACATGAATTTCAGAAAATAAGTATCCCTTTATTTTGGTTGGGAATAACATTAAAAATATTTTAGGTGAAAACGGAAACAAATGTATATATATTATTTTGGCATTTTGCGAAGAGTATATTTAACTATCCATTTCAAAATGCAGTTTATTTCATCGAAATTTTGATGTTTATCCACAACACGTTATCAAAAAATTTCATATGCTTGAGTTTTGATAATTATGTCTAACAATGAAATACAAAATAATTACAGTTCGATTTCAATCTATGTATTTTATAATTAGATGAAATCTTCGTTCTGAGACAAAAGGTGCGAGATAACTCTTTAATGAGAAAGGTACTTTTGCTTTAAAAAGCATTAATGGTTTATTCAAACACCTGTAATAACTTCATTTAGTAGCTTAAAAAGTTATATAAAAAAAACTTAATCTTTTGTTTCCGCCTCCCCCTTCAAACGGCATACTTAGAATCGATAGATTTTTACAATAGAGAGTTATAATAGATTATCTTTTATTTCAAATCAGCATGAGCGATGTACTTGAAAGGAAAAAGTCTAGATGGAATAAGTATTCGTTTTCAAGATAAAAAGTGAAATTTATGTCTGCACAATTGAATATCTCATTATAAAAATGATAACAAAATGCTCTGTTGGGTTCGAAGACCTGCTGGCGAAAAAACACTTTTTTTATCTTCCGGGTAATACATAAATTATGTGTATTGAAGTAAAATTACAACAATACACATTTTTAGTCATGAGAGTATTGTATGCACTCGCTGCTTATCAGATGATGCTCCGAGAAAAAAATTGGGAATTCGTGTTTATTTTTTGGTCTTGTATTAAATTTAATAAACTGTAAAAAATGATATTATGACATGTGATTCAGGAATAATTTTATGTTCACCAAATTTTAATCAGAGATCATTTGACTCTTTATTCCGCGTTTCCACTTATTCGAGTTAATATAGCTCACATTACCCAGTATAATATTGTTTCGATTACATTTTTGAAATTTAAAAGCATTCTGTTTTCAAATTTAGTCAAATTATATATCTTACTTTCTTACAGATCTGTGCAATCCAAATCCATGCGGCGATAATGGAGTTTGCAGTCTCAAGGATAATAAAATGTTCGATTGCAGGTTAGTTTGTTTACTGGTACATTTAAATAACTTTCAAGTTATGCGACTACTTTATCTGTATGAAACAAAGCTCATCATATCTGACTCTTTCGTATCATCTTTACTTTTTTCCTATAGTTTGAGTAGTAAAACAGATTATCTTTTTCATATACTGCAATATTTAAATTTACTTTGAAAAGTTTTAAATTTAATTCAGTATTGGATTCGAAAAAAAAGTAAATAAACAAGCTCATTTCTTATTATATTAATGAACGTTGCGTAGAAAAGTAATCTTAGTAAACATAACAAATACGTTACTAATTAGAATTTTTCATATATACAATGTAAACAATTTAATTTTTTCTTCCTTATACTAAGTATAGGAAGTATTGTAATCGCGAAAGATTTCGCGTATCATATTGCGACAAAAATATCCATTTTTACCGCTATCGAATGCAGTTTAACGATGTTTTTGCGGGATTTCTGAACTAAGGACAGAATAAAGGTATCTTTTTTTCCAAAACAGATTGTGAAATAGGATTAAAAGGGATTCAGAAGAGATTTTTTATGATGTCTGCAGGTACGTATGTATCTCATAACTCAGAAACGAGTAGCCATGGAAAATTGAAATTTTATATATGGGACTGCTATAACATGTAGTTGCGCATCTCGCTTTTTCGTTGCAACTGACCGCACAATACGGCTATATGTATATGTAAACACACACATATATATATATATATATATTTATTCAAGAGGTTGCCCGGCTCAGTGAGCTCAGTGTTTTTATCCTTATTATGTTGGTAAATTATGCATTTTTTGCTTTGAAAGTAACTGAAATATGTCATTCTAACGTTCCGGTAAAGGTTTTTATACCTTTAGTTAATCAGCATGTAATAGTTGTGGAATTATCAATAATTTAAAATTTGGTGCTAAGGCTAACGAGGCCGCCCTTCGTTTACATTTCAAACGCTTGGTATAATGGTGAACTCAGTCAGTTGGTGCAACAACTTTAACTCCTTTTTGCCCAGTGGGACCAAAGGTTAAATTTCAGTTTTGTGGATCGAAAATTTTGTCTTCTTGCCTCCTGGCCGAATTGCCTGTTTTTGATTAGAAATTTAAATTTTAATTGTAAAAATTGTTTTTTAACTCTTTTGATTTGTACTTGGTGCTTTAGGTTTCTCTGAATTTTACAATTTTTAATGGAAACTGAGTTTTTATGTGCTTTTGCCTTGCTCTGAAGTGAGAACTGAATTGATTGAGTGAGAAATATATCATTAATGAAATTTGAGAAAATAAGTTTAAATGAAGTGCAGCAAAAAGCGTATAATATAAAAAGGCGCACAAGGAAGTTATGCGGTGTCCACATCAGATATTTTATTTAGAGCAATGTTTCTCAACCTTTTTCTGTCGCAGCTGGATTTTAACGATTTCAAAATTTGGCGGCACACAAAGCAAAAGATATGTTTAAAAGTTGTTTACTTACCTATAACAGACTGTGTAAAATAGTTTATGATAATAATTTTGAATGTAAAACAAAAATAATATGTCCTACAAAAAAAGCAGTACGTTTATTAAGGGATTAATTACAATTTAATAAGAATACTTTTAATGAGAAATTGGAGCTTGATGTTTTTTTGATAATTTTATTTATATTTGGTGGTAAAAATCACAATGCTACTCTCATATCGTCTTCTACATTTAACAGTCTCGATCTTTTAGTCTTTTTTATGTTGGTTCATACTGAAAATCTGAATTCACACAATTAAGTTGCAGAAAACTGTAATAATATTTTTAAAGCTTTTTTGGCCATTATGCGATAGTCGCATCTAATGTTAATCCAGAATGAATTAATGGATTCTTCCGAATATTTTAAAATGAAATCTCGATTATTAGAAAGCGAAATTAATTCTTCCTCTTCATTCAAAAGTAACTCAAATACAGAAGTATTCGTTATCACAAATGGATGACGAACCTCATCAATTTTTTGTATACCTAAATTTGGAAAATAATGAATAATTCTCTCCTCTAATGTTGTCAAATGGTCAATAATAATTTTATGAATAGTTTTATCAAAATCTTTTGGGACTGACTCAAACTCTTCGAAATTGCCTTCCTCAGCTTTATTTTTTCGTAAAGACATTTGTTTTTGAAAGCCGACCAGTTTATCTCTTGAGTTTAATATATTTTCTTTCGGCCCATGCATATTTGAATTTACGTTATTAAAAATAACAAAAATGTCTGATAAGTAAGTTAATCTTCCATCTTCACCAATCAGAACTTCTCAATTTAAATTATATACTGAACATGCGGGAAAATAATCCGAACTGTGCTTTCCTCCAGAGCAACAAAATCGGCTTGGATACCACAATTGGCGCGCTTATTAATGTCTTAAAAACCGAATTTCGCCAACTCTCATGTGTACCGTATACTAGAATTAAACCCATCATAATTTTTACTACATAAATTTCTAAAATCTGGCGGCACACTTTAGGGATTTGGCGCACAGTGGTTGAGAATCACAGATTTAGAGAATCATCTCACCCACAATAATGGAAGTGTTTACCCAAAATTCTATACCTTGCAAATAGAAGTCTGAAATTAATATGTAAAGCAATAAAATATGCACCTTTCATTAAAAAACGGTCTGTATATTTCATTAATTTGTGTTTTTAAATGTTTAATATTTTTTGTTATTATAATTGTTTTTCTTTTTACTTAGTATGCTGCTGATTAATATTTTAAATATTTGCAAATATTTAAATCTTATTATTGTATTTTTAATTTTCTCTATTGTTGTAATATTTCGCACTGTTTTATTTACTTATTGCTTTTAGAACAAACGTTTTATTTTTATTTTATTTATTTATTTATTCATTGTGGCTACATATCTCGTATTTACGTGTGTATTGACTGTATACAATTCTAGACCGTTTAATTCCGGGTAGCAACAGCTTTGGAAAGTTAAAAATACCTCAACTAGAAACATAGGCAGTTTAGTTCCTGAGGGATTTTGAAAACAATTTTTGTCTCCAAGGCAGCGATATTTAGCGATTTTCTGGAAGATTTGTGAAAACATATTTTCGAAGCCCTACGACCGATTCTTATTAAAGTTTCCAGAGCTCATGCTGCAGGGTTTCGATACGAATTAAAAAGCTATAGTTTTTTAAGCTATAGTTTGAGCTCAGGAGCTTAGTTTTTCTAATGTCAATTCCGCAAAGGAGCTTAATTAGGGAAATTTTTATTTCAGACCCGTAGTTGAGATTATTTCAACACGATTACAGGAAAGAGCTTCTGTGCTATAGCGGCTGAATGCTTGTATCAAATTAGTATCCGGTTATCCGGGTGTTAAGCTGCGAATTAGCTGCGAGACTTAGCGGTTAGCTGAATCACGAGTAGACCTGAGAATGATTTGAGAAACTTTACGATTTATTTCCTGTGCTCGGGAGGAATTGCTAAACGTCCGTGTTCTCTTTATGTCCAACTTATTTCCAGCTGTTATTGTGCTGTGTGTGCTATTTATTTTGCTTATCTTCCTAATAAATTATTTTCATTTCTTCCTGATTATCTGAATTTATTATTAAGAGAAGCATCAACAGTCCCGTAGCTCGCAACAATATGAATAAAAGTAATTTCATTGCAAAAAAAGGAATATTGTTTTTCATGGAAATTTGAATCTTTAAGGAATGCGACTAATAACATCTGACTGAGACACGAACATGAGCAAACGTGTTCGAAAATAAATTAAGCTTCCTTTTTGGGATGCACCTTGGCGGCAGAGTTTTGAATCCCGGCGAATGGACTGGCTGAATGGATGATTTCTTGGTTTCCCCATATACACTGGTGTACCACTGAATTAGAGATAGACATGGCTATGAAAACTGGGTACCGCTGAACCTCATTTTTGCTGATGTGAGAGCGTTTTGGTAACCGCATATATAGCCAGTACTATAGCTGTTGTTAATTCGTCCTTTCAATTGCCATTATGAGTTAAAATTCTCATTTAGACACCTTCAATCGCGGATAGATAGTAGGCGCTCGACGCATGGGCCATTCAGTTTCCGAAATCGTCAGAGGGCTAGGATTTTCAAGGTCGACAGTATCGAGAGTATGATAAGAATACACGGATGGTAGGGAAAAAACTAGAGATCGGGAAAATTACAAAAGAAAATTAGCCTTGAACGAGCGAGGTGTGAGGCGGCTTAGCCGTACTGTACATATACAGCGAAGCCAAACTTTAGCTCAAATTACCACCCCGCTGAATCAGGACGCCAGTCGTGTAGTCAGTAAACGGAGCGTGCAAAGCTCGCTTCGCCATATGAGCTTCTGAAGACATAGGCTCACGAGAGTAGCATTACTCAATGCATGCCATCGAGCTGCACGTCTTGCCTGAGCAAGAGAACACACTCTAGAGTCTGGAAACGAGTAGCTTGGAGTGATGAGTCTTGATTCCGACTATTAGCACCGACAGGAGGCTGAGAATATGGCATCAGGCTCATGAAGCCATGGATCCTGAATTCCTGGTTAGAACTGTACAAGGCCATGGCGGCTCAATCATGGTCTGGAGTGTTATCTCATGGCAATGCTTGGGATCTTTGGTTGTAATAACCTCCATCGATATGATTCGGTACGTAGAGTTTCTGGAAGGTCATCTCTATCAATTTATGTTGTCCTGTCATTCACACGGAAATGGCGTATTCTAGTAAGATAACTGTTCCTCTCACAGGTCCCTTCCGGCTACTGCCTAGTTGGATGGACATTCCTATATCTTCTGTTTCCTAAACTGGCTACCTAGGAGCCCTCACTTAAATGCTACTGATCACCTCTGAGATGTTCGGAAGAACCAAGTGAAACCACATCACACAACACTAGCGGCTCTTCCTTAATTATTCCGAACAGCTGTGTTCAATGTTTGGTAAGCTATTCCCGTAGAATGCTTCCGAAAACTCATTGAATCTATTCCTCATCACGTGGCAGCCATTATCAAAGCCAGTGAAGACCCAACTCGTTATTGATTTGCTATCCCTAATTGAGTGGCACTTCAGTGTATAACGGGTGTACGAATCAATTTCCATTAAAACGCCTTCCACGAGAACATTTCCCCCCTTTGACAGGTAGCCTTCGAGTGCTTTGCCAACGTTAAATAAGCCATATCTTTTTCGGGTGTTTAAATTTTTTATGCATTAAAGATAATGGACCAGGCTGTCATTAAAATATCTAAATAATAACAGAGTAAATAATATTAATCTCTGATACAATGTTCATAATTAAGTAATTGAAAGAACTGAAATTTTTTTAGTCATTTATCTATATTTTAATCTCCACAAGTCCATATGAAAATTCTCAAAATTCAATTATCTGTAATTCTCATTTTTTAGCTGCAAAACTGGATATGAAGGAACTTTATGCGATAGAAATGATGTAGCATATGCCAGTAAGTCTGAATCTTAGATTTCATATTCTTGAATGAATTAATATGTTGTCATACTGAATAAAATTATGAAATAAAATACAGCTGTTAGAAATTTATCTTTTATACTTCAGAGAATGCTGACATTTGTAAAATTTTAAGCACTTCAAATTGATTTTACCAGAACCATATTGAGGAAAATTTCTATAAAGTTTTACAAATGTTATGCATGTCATTAAGCTAAGCGAAACATTTAATGTGAAATTATGATAAAAGTTTTTTAAAATTTCTCTGGTAAAACCACTTTTAAGGTAATGAAAACTATTCAATGAATGTCTCAGAAAAAAGCTTGTATTTAATGGTAATTCCAATCTGTCTGGTACCAAAAGTTCCTCTCCTTTCTGATCTTTGGCCACTGTGATTGCTGATCGTATCATTACTGAACTTCCTGGTACCATGGTGTTATACAACTGTTACGCCAAGTTATTACATTTAATCTCCAGAGCACCCTATATGCCGTATTAAATTATTACAATAAGAGACGTATCCGCGCTTCAAATGAAACACGGCAGTTGCCTGATTTTTGTTACCATCTTCTGAAGCTTTAACGTTTACTAAGGCCATCTGTTTAGAAGAATATTATCCAACGTCTGAACTCAACTGGCAAGAAAAGAACCCAAGAAGCCTTGTTTTCAAAAGTGATGCTTTCACAATCGAGACAAACGTACACTCAAATTAAGCATGCTATTTCGTGCTGCGTAATATTCATAACACCATAACGGCATTAAAAGTTTTTCGATGTTACTGCATCCTTCTTTTGTGCTTACTTCCGTTAAACGGATAGATGTTGTTTGTATTTATTGTTAACTGTGGAAGAGTCCTTAAACGTGTAATTCAGGCATCATTTGCTATTAGAGACTGTTTACAATTTTAAAATACAAGGTGCCCAGAATTAAAGAATCGTATTACAAAGCAGCCGACAGGCAACCACTCAACTGAAAATTATTAAATTTTGTGGAAGGCTTAATGAAGGGATGGCAATGTCTTTCAGCTAAAAAAACATTAGTTATAGACAGCGTCACCAATGTAATTCTTTGTCGCCGTCATGTACTACGAAACCTAGAAACAATCGCGAAGACTTCATTTTCGCTGTTCACAATGACGATAAGATCTGGTGGCGCGTTTTGTTAATAAAATTATTTCATTAAAATGTAATTCCTCTGTAGCTGCTCTATGAAATTTTTTCCTTTTAGAAGAATTTGAAGAGGTATAATGAAGGTTAAAAAAAACTTCGGAAAATTATAACTATGGTTGAAGAAACAGGATCATTTTCTGTTCGTCTTGGAAGAGGAAGAAATCCCATTTCTGCAGAAGCATTACAGGAGATTTCACTTCAGGTGTTAGAGAACACAGCTTCAAATTTTCAGGCTGCCGCTAGCGGTGTGTAGCAGAAGCAATGGATAGGACACATTCAATTGCCCATAAGATTATGCAAAATATCTTCCGATATTATCCTTACGAACTTTCAGTGGTGAACCGGTTGCTTCCCACTCGACTCCGGTTCTCGCTTATTTCGTGTTTGCTTTGAAGTCGATTCAAAATGGCCTTGAAATATCCTTTGGACAGACGAAGCGCATTTTCATTTGGACGGTGCAGTGTACTGCCGAACTCAAAACGTCGAATTTGGGAACCAGAAATTCCGCGCCTTGTCTTACAGGTTGCGCTTGCATTCACCAAAAGTGTCTGTATGGTGTGCATGTCCTGCATCATTTGTTTCCGGCTCATACTTCTTCAAGGAATTATATTCCACAGGTATAATGACATGCTCGATCAGCGGGCAGCGATATGCATCGCTGTTACAGAATGAAATTGTTCAGGCTATGCAAGCGCGTCATTTCCTTGAACACACAATCTTTATGCATCTCCACATATTGCACGGTGTGTTATGAATTTCCTTAAACGTCATTTTACAGAAGAATTTGTCATCAGCCGGCATTTTTGTAATGTGTGGCCTCCTCCATCTCCAGGCCTCTGTCTATGAGACTTTTGGCTTTGGGAGCATTTGAAACATGTGGGAAGTTGTGACAATACAAGAACATTGTATGATCTTAAAGCCAGCATTTCACGCCACGTGCTCAACATTTTCCAACACACTTCAATTAACTGTGAAACATGCCATCTTGCGATTTCAGGTGATTGCTGTAAATGATGGCCATCGTGTGGAACACGTTTTGTTGTAATAAAATATGCAAAATTGTAAAATTGTTATGAAGGTATGGCTAAATGTGTAGCTTATTAATACAATGACCTCTGATGGAGATATTTGTAATTAATTTTTTTCCGTTGAAAGACATTCCCATCTCTTCATTAATTCCGCCAGAAATTTTCGCAATTTCCTGATGACGGATTTCACGTGCAGGCAGCTTTGAAATACAGCTTTTTAATTAGGTACGCTGTATTACGCAAAATTTTCCTGGCAGCCTGATAATGATGATATAACTGATTAACAACTTTCGTACTTGTGTTCAGATAAGCAGGCAATTTTGTTGACTAAGATTAGCTGCACACATGTACATAAAATCTTCAGAATTACTGCAAAGATGAAAAGTTTATAAACGAAGTGTACCTTTACAAGTACTTGCAAGAAATGAGTTTTACCTTAGCGGATAAATAGTTTTTTTTACTAAAATAGCGCAAATTTTAAGGGTTTTTTTATTTTATTTTTAAAACGTTTTCTAACAAATTAAAGATAAGCAAATTTCCCTCCGGAATGACAAAAGTAAGAAATATTTTCGAATATTTTCTATTTTTACCAAATGATGATAAGTTGGCAATATCGGTATTATATTTCAAACTTAATACTGTAAATAATGGCGGAAATGAATAACAATTTTAATATTAAACTTAGGCAACACTCAACTTTAAAATGAGGCTGAATTTTCTTTCTCAAAGACGTGGTAAAACCTTTTCTTCAAGTTTGTTATTCATATAAACCTTAATTTTATCTATCTTTGCAAACATTTTCAACAGCATTAAAACTCAATTAATATAAGGTGTACTATCTTAGGATCTGTTCAGAAAATTCTTTGCATATCAAAAATTTAAGCAACCAAATCAGTTTTTATATACTTGATGTTACACTATACAGCTAAACCTTGATTCTTATAGCAAAGTGCAGCTTTCAAATATTTCCATAACTTTAATTTACCTATTAGTCTAATAATATATTACTTCAAATTATTATTTTCTCTACTACATATACTTCCGTGGAATATTATTCCAACCTTATCGAGTGTGAATAGTAATAGGTTTGGATACACTTACTCAGAAGTCGCTCATTTTTTAAACATAATACTGTCCTAAATTGTGAGCCCAAAATAACTTTCTACAGTGTATTTCTAATTTAAGAATTCAATTAAAAGAGCTGACAAATGAGATTGTTTTTTCGTAGAGAAATATTATGTAACTCTATTAGTAAGTATTTTAATCATACAATATTATGGTCCCAAATTTTCTATATTTGCAAAATAATATTGTATGTACAATAGTGGAGATTATTCTATTTAACCTTAATTACACAGATACTCTATTAAGAACTTTAAAAAATTAAGATTTATAGAGAAATGCAGTATAATATATATTCAACTATGTTTATAACTAACCATGTGACGTTAAAATATTGGTGTTTTGAATTTCAGATGCTAAAAAGGGTACTACAGTGGTTGGTGCTGTATTGGGAGTCATCTTGGCCATCTGCCTTATTGCATTCTTCTTATATGTCAGAAGGTAGAATTTATCCAGTTTCTTTCAATTGGTTTCATTCTAAAGTGACCGAATGATATTTGTTGTTAATTATATTTGCTACTACTAAGGTAGTAAGTACATTAAACAATAGCATCAAAATTGTAAAAATTTGCTTGTAGGGCAGTTCTATTTTAAATGCAAAAAATATTATTAGCTAGTTACCTACAAAGTAACATCTATTAAAATACATATTTTATACTTCTCCACAGCTTCTGATTCTCCTCGAAGCATAAACGTTGTATTTTCTATAGACTGTCTATTACATCGTCTGAATAGTCTCAAAATGTTCACTCTCTAGACCTAGCTTGATAAATAAGATGGTTGATTCGTGATAGTTCTCTGTTTGAATCAAAGAAATTGACGGATTTTTGCTCAGGCGATATAGTTCTGAATGACTGAAAGATGCTCCATTACAACTTCAACTCTATTGTTTCGGATGATGTCATCTCTGACATTTTTTCTATAGATATAATACTAATTCTTCAAAAAATCAAAGAAAATTATTGAAAGGTTCCAATGATTTTATGCCTGTTTGCTGATATGTTTGGACAAACGTGTATTTCTTTCATTTTTATGTATAGCTACATAAAGATGAAGCATAAATATGATTAATGGTATTTTATTTTTTTTCAATAATCAAAATACATACTATGAATAGGATCTGCTTTTTGAATTTATATATGAATCAATATATTTTTCGAGGCAGTCTGCATAGCAAGGCTCGTCATTTAATCTGTTAACTTCAGAAAATTTTTCTAAACTGATATTTTATTTTTCGTTAAGTAGAAATGCATCAGTTCTTAGGCTGAATCGAGACTCGCTTGTGAAGAGCACGCTCCCCTACTGATGCTTGATGCAAGGTCCATGTTATCTGCCCCATGCTAAAAGGGATAGCTTAGCCACAGCATGTATGTGTGCAGAAATGACATATTAGTATGCAAAAACGAACCGGATGCAGACATTAGTTTTGTAAACAGACGATATTTCACATACTTTTAATCTCTTTTTAAAGATTGCAGTTTCAGGGATGCAACTTTCAGTTTATTGTTATGAACGACAATGTTTATCTACATAAACTTAATCTGGTGAGTGATTTGCTGGAATGTGAAAATATTAGCCGAACGGAATGACTAATAGATCTCCAGATCTAAACCCTATAGAACATGTCTGGGACGCTCTTGTGGGAATGACTGTGGCTCGCCTTTCCCCTCCCGGAAAACTCTAAGACCTGAAAACTACGTTGCTGCTGTAGTGATATTGACTGCCACGGGGGTCATAATTTTGAGGAGAAGGACAATTTTCCAACTTCTATTTTAAACCTTCCTGCGCCGATGAGTTTTACCATGTCATGTGAACCAAGACTGTTTTTATGGTATAATTTTTGTGTTACATCAACCTATTCTGATTTACGTCATTCTATTTCTAATATACTCGAACCAGTTGTCATTAATATCCTTCCATCAGTACTTGAAATAATAGAACAAAGTTATCTTAATTTTGAATACCAATGTGTATGCTTTTCTCTTAAACAAATTTCTGAAATGCTTACTTTCTGAAGCTTTTTACTTCATGACCCTTATTTCTTTCGATTTCTGCTTCCTCAAGTCTTTTATTTGGAGCGAGGCTGTGTGCCTTTATAGATCACCTCTTTTTCCCTTTTTTGTGATTATTTATCACTTTCCAGAATTGAGATTTTTCTGAATGAATTGAAACCTATAACGTCCTAAATGAATGACATCATTAATAAATGGCAGAGCGACATTTGCTGTTAATTATATTTGCAGCTAATAAAGGTAGTAATTATGTTAAACAGTAGCAATAATATTTCAAAAACAAAAATTGCCTCTAGGGCAGTTCTGTTTCAAATGCAAGAACGTTATCAATTTGTCACCAACTGTTCAGTTGTGAAACTAAAATAAAATAATCCAGGAAAGGAATATCTATAAAACAAACAGAACGTTTATTAATCTCAACGTAACATAACGTAAACCAAGAAATAAGGAGGTGATCAACAGTTCCGTGCAATACACAGTAAAGCCCGCAGTAGGCTTTTCTGAAATAGTAGCAATACAACAATAACAGCGTGGCTACTTGTAATACTAGTCAGCATCTTGTTCTTGCAGCTTGGAATTAATTGCAGAAAGAAATAAAGGCACCAATCTCCCAGATGACAGGGAAAAGTCCCAAGAGTCTACAAAATACGTCCCTCCATTTGTAAAATAACATCCAGCAGCCCACCAGCGGCCGAGTGGTAAAAATAGTAGTCCCGTCCGGGGTTCGAAAATCTCGGCGGACGGCCTGCCTGGAGGAGCCTTTTCGTGGTTTTCCGCGTGTGTAACGTGAAGAGGACTAATTGTCCCTTAGAAAGTCCTCCACGAAGGCATCCCTTCCCTTTAGGAAGATAGCCCTTGAGTGCCATCACGTAATCAGATAAACCAAACCAAGCCAACTATGTGCTTCATCCAAATCTTCTGACGCTCCTCGAAGCAGTGCAGGATTTACGTATAAACTACACAAGTTATAGCACAGGCCCCCAAAGAAATTAAAATGTAGTATAACAGACTTATAAAGGACCCCATGTCTCAAATAGCTGAGGGCTTTATGAAATCTAAATCCGGCTCTGCCTCGAAGCATAAACTAGGTAAAATGTCTTTTCTTGTACCTCTTATAGACTGCCATTCGCATCATTTTGGATAGTTTGAATAATCTCAAAACGTTCATTCTCTAGAACAATCTTGATACGAGAAATTAACAACATCAGAAGATAAGAAATGTAGCATGTGAGATCATGACAGGTTCACAATGACAGGATTTTTCAGGTCACAGAAACTGAAAGTTCTTTGCTCAAAGCGACGCAATTCTGAAGGATTGAAAGATGATTTAATTCCGTTTCCAGTGCAACATCAACTATTCTATTTCGGATGATGCCACTTCATGCAGTTCTTTTATGTTAATTCCCCCTAAGAACCAATTAAAATTATTGAAAGTTTCACATACGTTACTATTTTCTGAATGATTTCAAAAGACATTTCTTTCATTTGTATCTATGGCTACAAAAAGATGAAGCTAAAATATGATAAATTATGCTTTGTTTTTCTTAAATAATCAATAAAAATAGTCTGCCACTGTTTTAAAAACACAAACTGCGAATACGGTCTCTTTTCTGAAAATATATATTGAAATTTCGTGGCATAGCAATGCTCGTCACTTAATCTCTTAATATCAGAAACCTTTGTAAAACTTATATTTGATTTTGAGTTTCCTACAAATGCATCAGTAGTTAGTCAAAATTGGGACTCGTCTGCTCAGAGCCCACTGATGCTTGATCCCAGGTCGATGCTCTCTACACTATGCTGAACGGGCCGCATAATTCACAAGTGCTCATCAGTATCGCTACTAATAAAGGGGTTTCAAAAATTTACCAACTAGCTTCTGTTGCTCTTGTTACGTTGAATCTTTGTAACTGTGGATATGAACGTATGTTGTGGCTTACGTTTTATTTTGCATTTGTCTCGGAGGTGTAAATGTATGGCGTATAAATGCTGCTATTATTTTAGTAAAAAATCTCATATTGCTTTCATTTCATGAGTTTATTTTATCGTCAACATTTCACCTTTGCGAAGCTTATCACACACTGATATTCGGATTAATGGTTGTCGCATATTGTCGCTGTTTATAATCTAAAAAATGACTCATACAATATATTATGCGCTTACTAAAACCTTAGGATTAAAAGATTTCGAATGCACAATTTTTTTATTGAGCTGAGAATAACTAGAAGTGTTACAATGAATCTAGTATTTTCTTATCTCAGTGTTTGCATGCCCTTGATTTTGAAAGTGTAACATTTAAATAATATAGTGAATGATGTGATTATACATATTGTTAACATTAAAAGTTACATATGAATAAATTTAAAATATCCGTTGTGAATAAGATAAATTCATTCTCCTTGAAGAGCATTTCTCGTGCAGGCAAGTGAGAAATTAAGAGTGAATAGTTATTGATGTGGCATTTAACGCACTGAATGCGTAGGAGTGTAAACTAGGAAAATTTCCTTCAAATAAAACTGTGCATTGGCTATTATTATAGAGCATCAGTTTCATATAGGCTACAATAAAAATTGCTAAGACTTCTACTATTTACATATATCATTTTGTTTGTATTTGGTTTAACTTCGCACTAAAAATTTTCACAAGAAATCCACGATGCTTTACTTATTTTGTACAGGAAATTGCGTGTCAAAGCGTTTTCAACCATTTTCTAAAAAGCACGGGAAATGTCATATGAAATGATAGAAATATTATTAGAAGCCACTCCCTCGGTAGCTATACAAATGCGCATTTACGAAATATGCAAACGGACCGTCTTGTATGCAGAAACGAAAGGGATGCAAACAGTGGGTCTTTATGGAAACAGACAACATTAAAGGACCCAAAAATATATTTTGAAGGATGCAGTTAGTTTTCATTTCATTTTTAAGAGAGGGGATCGATATATGCAACCTCTGTTTTAAATGTTCCTGCTCCAATGAGCCTTGCTCACGATTATGCGTGTCTACCAAGACACTTGTTCTGTTACATTTTTGTGTTACATCAACCTAATTCCAATTTACTTCATTTATTTCTAATACTCCAAAACGGTTTTCATTAATATCTGTCCATCAGTTCTCGGAACTGCCATTTTTCTGAATGAACTTGAAACAGATAATAAATATCATCATTACTGAATAATTAACAACTCCCCTGCTTGCTTTCGCGTAGCCTTTCAAATTTTTTTAAATATGTTATTATAATTTAAGGCAGTTTTTCATTTACAAAATTTAGTATTTGTATCCTGATTTTCACTTTCAGCGAACATTCATTTATTCCGTGGTATCTTTAATTTAATATCATAGAATACCCAAAATAATAACACGTTATCAATATTCTATATAGTATGACATATTATAAGCATACTATGGTACTACTCAAACGAAAACCTTTTGTTTGATTTTAAGGTGTTCAAGAAACATTACAGACAGACAACATTACAGCCTTAACGCATTAGCTTATTCCATGCTCACTTATATAAAAAGAAAACTAATGATTTTTAAGAACAGACAAAGCCATTTATTGGCTGCATACATCCTTGACTTTCGAAGGTCTAAAACTGCTGTTGTTTCAATGTTCATGAAGGTGGATTCTTGCGAAAATGCTTTGAAAGTACAATATTGAATAGTGGATAATGAACTTGTCTTCACATACACAAAAACATATCTCTGCTGAAGATACAAAATGTAAACCCTGTGAATTTCTTTTTATACTTAGATAGGTTTTATTTGTATATGTTTAGTTTGATATGTTTAGCTTTACTTATCACTAATCTCCAAAACTATGTCTGTCATTTTGGGACGTCCTGTTTAGATATTCTCCATCCCTAAAAATAAATACTTAACATATTTGTTTATTCTTAGGATAAGAAAAAATTCCGATTCTGAAGATTTTAGCCCTGTGCCCACAAGACAAGATAATGCAGAAATGGTAAGTTTACCTTTGTAATTCTAAACTTTGTTCATGTTATAAATTCAAATGTGTTCAATAATAGGAAAATTTTTATTTTCCTAAAAATTCAATACATATGACACTTAAAATTAACATTTTTGTTTATCTTTCAGTGTGTGAATTTTAAATTTAGAACATTTTATTTACTAGTTCCATATAATTCTCATATTCTGTATATTTGAAAATGTTTTTTATAACAGTGATAATAGTTTATTCTAATGCTTCTTTTTTTATTAACTTTTATTATTTAGACCGAGAGGAGACCAGTCAGAGGTGTGACGAACAGAGGATATCAGTGAAAGATTTGAATAAATTAGACTGCAATTCTGTGACTTGGCATCATGTATAATACTGTACCATAAGCTTTTTTTTCCCTTCACGGACTATATAAGATCATCGAAACTGTTTCATAACACTTAGAAGCGCACTTATCTATTGCATCTGCAACAAAAAATTCTTTAAGCGTAATGCATAGATAGGATTTTGCTCAATCAAGACATCAAAAATTGTTTTAATCAAAGGTTTTATAATATTTTAATGTAATTTTCATTTCAAATATATTTTATTTACTTGCGATACTAATATATTTTACTTATTATGTCACTTGTTTCATATATGTGTGTAAGTCATTTTCTTGTTTACATCAAATATTGCAAAAATTTCTTTAAAGTCTATACTTCAGAATTTTCAATAAAACATAATAACTCTTTTAATTCCTTTTTATTTATTCATTTACAGTTATATAGCATATAAATTTCTATAAAACATTGTAAAATGTATATTATCTTATGAAACACTGAAAAATATCTCCGTAAAACATTACAAACCTCTGTTATTCAAATCATTATAAACATCATTTATGAAATGGAAAGAATATTAATTTCAATATCTTTTTCCAGATTTGCACGTCTGAAATGGGGCATAAAACTTAAACGCATTAATCCCATCTTACATGCTCTACATTTTCATTTTAGTAGAGTAGAATTCCAACAATCCGATATAAAAATGTTTAAGATTAATTATATGTTTTTACTGTGAACTAACTAATTTTAAAAAATTAATACTGGTGTATAATAGAACTCCAAGTTATCCGAATAACTTCGTTTTGCTTTTTGTGGAAACGTACAATTGATTTTTTAATAATTATTTATGCTTTTTAACTATACCATTAATTTTGTTCAGTACGTAGTTTTAAAAAACTATTAAATCTATGTAAGTGAAAACAAATGGCATGTAGCTAATGCTAATGCAAATGATATAGGGTCAGAGAACCTATAAAATTATTTGTTGATTCAGGAACCCGTAGAAATTTTAACATTTTCTTGGAATCAGTTTCTAAATAGTTAGTAAATTGAATTAGATCAATGCATATGACATGTAAATTAACCTATAACAATGATTGCCAAACTTTAATCACTCGAGAAATTCTTTAAACTATTTTGTTGATTCAAGAAACCCCTAAAATTTTTTTCTGCTGGCATTCCTACCATGTACAGCAAAATGTTTATAAAGTACAAAAATATATCAATATTGTGTACTCTTATTAGAACAAAATCGTACGAAAAAAATCGTGTTTCATTATAATTTTAGCGATAGAAAATATATTATTTGTAGTATTTTAGGTAAGAATAAAATGGAAAACATGTTTCATTACTTAAATGTTTATTTTTGAAGTCCGCATAGTGTTAAATATACCTTTCGAATTCTGATTTTGCCTTGGAGAACACTTTAAAACAGTTGCTTGAAATGTCAGAGTTCTATGATATACTGTTTAAAGCCTATAAGTCTTAAATATTCAGAAAATAATAATAAGCCTACAGAATGTCGTTTGCATTTTATGGAGAGGATTTCTATTTAAATTTTCTTGTTAGTTATTTAAGATAAAGATTTGACGTTTCCCATATAATCGTCTGCTACTGTTTTGTTTTGATTAAAATGCAGAATAAAAGACTCATTTTCAAAATGGCTTGTAAAAGTGATCGATGGCTCGAATGTAACATAACTGCGCGAGGGAAAATATTCTTATTAACAAATTTTAAAGTCGAGGTTTAGCATTTCAAAGAAGTGTATTTTTAATATGTTAAATTTCAGAAGGAAAAACGTATAGCTAAAATTAAAATGGAAGAATGATTGCAAAACCACATCCTAAGACTTAGAACGTGTGTAAATATCCAGACAGTGAAATCCTTTGTTCTGAAAGAAAAACAATCCCACTCGAAGATCCATTGTACCAGAACTGCAATGTCTTCAAGCCACTATAAGTTGTAAACTCATTTATAAAGATTTAATAGTTAAGATAAAAGATAAATTAAAATAAAGATAAGTTAAAATAGATGTTTAAAGTTCATCTGCTTTTGCCAAAGCATACTGCGGAAAGAAAAATAAATCTTAGAAAATAAATGGAAACTAGCTGCTGACAAATGAAAATTCGTAGTAATACTCGATGAGGCATGGTTGTATTTAAGTAAATGTAATTTTTAAAAAACTATCAATTTTCTGTTGCTCAAACGACAAAATTGACCATATGGTCGTCAACGCACAGAAGAGTTCCCAACGGGATTCATGATACTTGCAGGATTTTGTTGGAAAAGTTTCAAGTAAGGTTAGAATTAATTCACTGTACACTCAGCAGAATATTTTAGAGCCAGTTTTTGCAGCTGTAATTCCTTCCTTTTCGGAAATGAAAACCAATAAAGTTCAGCTTCATAAGAGGAAAGCCTCTAATTGCATGTTAAGTCAACTGCCGCTTGTTCAACAAAGAAAGAATTTTTTTAACGGTCTTTAGGGATCGGATTACATGGGCCTTCGTTTAAGTGTTTAGTAACACCATAGATGTAAGTGCTCTTGACCATGACTTCATTCAAAAAATTCTTCCCTCTGTAAATATAGCTAGCATTTCTAAGTTCAATAGTAAACATTTCTAAAGAAATAATTGTTAATAAAAGGCATCCCATTTAACGAAGTACCTGTAAAATCATCTGATGCTTATGGACTTTAGCGTTAACTTTGTAAAACTAGCCTTAGGAAAATGGAATCCAAGGACATTCAACGGACTTTGGAAAACAACCCAAGAGAAATAGGATAAAACTGACATGATGGTACAAAACATGATGATAAGAAAAAGTCATTGAAAATTCGAACTATAGCTCGAGCCAAGAATCAAGGCTATCAGATAGAATCATATTGCCGTAAGAAATGCGTTAGTAATGCATAAAAATTAGTTATCAAAATCGTTTGCATTAATTGACAATGATCTTCTGTTTTTTTTATTTTATGCATGAGTAACTTTTATTTATTTCATCATCATCGTTCATATAATTTCTTCGTTTAATTTTAGTACAGCAAAGTCGAAAACAAGTCTATATATTTTCTTTTAAATATGCAATAAAAATACGTAAACTAACTCGTGTAAATAAAATTCCATTTCTTGATTTTGTTTTAGCTTAGTTAGAAATGGATTGTATGTTTATACAAATAATTAATTTCGTTGTTTAATTGTCTAAATAAACATTTGACGTTACTTGTTTTAAATACAAAAATATTTTATTTTTTATTGCCCAATGTAAATTAAAATAAAATAAGACAAAGGAAATAAAATTCCTTTCCTTGCATTACAGAAAATACATATTTGGCCTTTAAGCAAAAAAAGTCAAATACTGGTATCTAGATGGGCTGTGATCGGAATTATATCGGATGTTAGAAGTTCTACAGCATTTATCAATTATGACATCAAAGAGATTGACTTTCTACTCATATTTAAGTTGCGTAAAGTGTTTTGTAATCACTACTATACTATCACCAGCATATTTTTCTAGTAAAAATACTTTTAAATGTTCATACAGCAATGAAAAACCAGATGTACTAATGAAGAAAATAAGTTAATTGCCTGCTTTGCTAGCTGGGATTTATCTTCGATGACTTTCTTAGTTTTTATTTTCGTATCTCCATGAATAAGACGTAATATGCATGCGAATGTGTCTGTACAAATTCTTTGTATAAATAAAGTCACTAAAAATGTATCACAATTTTAGCGAATGTTCTTCGTTGTCTTGAAATTCCAGGCTTGCAGAGTCAGCATTGTAAAGTGCATTTTCAAAACTCACACTTTGCCCCCGCATTGGGATTTCGTTTGTCCTCTTCCTGAGAGGTTTGTAATAAATCACAGCTGCCACAATTGCGATGGTCGCAAGAGCTGCACAAACTAAGATGCCCGTTAGTGCAGCATTTGATATTTTGTTTGCAGAATCTGCGGAAAGAGATCAGATTCAAAATTAAATTTAGAAAACTGTAAAACAACATACAATGAGTTTTGTACTTTAATTTATATTACACATTATAAAACTTTAACATTTCATCCTTTGATTTAAACATCTTTAATATTTAATTTTCGCCCAAGCTCATATTAAATACTCTAAATTTCTGAGCCAGTGATAAAATAAATTTATCCAATAAAATTCCTAAGTATCCTAAAATCATTTTGCATAAATTCTTACAACACAGAAAAGAATTTTGACTGGAGATAATTTGAATTCTGTAATATAGAAATTATCTTGGTTGAGGATCCAGGAGCTATTAGATGTGATTTGTGGCAGCTTTTTTACTGGCTATATTTCGAAATGAACAATACTACCTCAAACATTCTAAAGGATAAAGAGCAAAAGAGAACGCCGCCAGAAAATATACCAACCCAACGTATAGGAGATTTAAACTTCCCAATTCTACGAAAGATACTTTACAGTTGCTACAAAAGTAAACTTCTAGATTTTATGGTGACAATCTATATATATAAAGAAGAATGTTTATGTACTTGTTTGTTTGCTTGTTTGTTCGCGGTTAAATCAGTCACTGCTATAGATATCGTCACCAAACATTCTACAATTCTTTTCTGGGTCCTGAGAAAGGTCGACGTCCACTTTTTTTCCAAAAACAAAGCAGCTAAAATCAGAGACATTAATTAAAATCTCTAAAAACGCTAATTTTTGCCCTCATTTTTCCGAATGGCAACAGTTTTGTACGTTGGAGATTAAAATCTGCTTTATTTCGAAAAGATTTGCTACTCCCCGATTTCAAATCGAAGAGTTTGTCAATAACATATTTTTAAGTTTTAAAAAACCTATATATATATATATAAAGAATGTCTGTTTGTATGTTTGTTCGCGTTACTGATTTGTGATCGATTGTAATCAATTTTTTTGCCACATTTAATCGATTAAAATTGAATATAGGTGAAATATTGGATGGAGCCCAAGCTTTTATGACCATTTGATTAGAAATACACAAATCGTTAAAAACTGCGTGCCATTGTTGCTGATATAATGAGAGAGAATTATTTTATTTTTCTATCAAAATTTTTATGAGGGTTTCACATCGAATCAGACTGAAAAATGTATGACTATGAATCGTACTTTTTTTTTCATTCAGTGGAAGGTTAACAGCGACATCGTTCTCTCTTTTGTTAGATATATTATTCTCAATCTAACTTAACTAGCATCGTATTCTTCCGCTAATATCTGTATATATAAAGAAGAATGTCTGTTTGGGTGTTCGTTTGTTTGTTCGCAATTAACTCGGTCACTACTATGGCTCTAATCACCAAACTTTCGACAATTCTTTCCTGGGTCCTCGGAAAGGTCGACGTCCACGTTTTTTTCAAAAAAACATTCCGTATGCATGCACATTTTACGCGAATTTAGCAAACTTCTGATTAAAACCTCAGCTATCGGAAAGCTTTGCATTGCCACTCTGCAAAAGAGTAAGATATGTATGTTTCAAATTTAATCAGAATACTCGACGATATAAAAAAGATTGTGTTGCCACTCGGGAAAACGCAATCACATTAATTTGTCTCGAATTTAATAAAAAAAACTCCGCTATTCAAGAGGAATGCGTTGCATTGCTCAAATTAAAATATTTCAAAATGGGTTATCATTCAGCAAAGCGTAAAATATTTAATTTTTCACGCAATACCCCGCACCCATCAACATGTGTGTCTTTGCATCACACGCATTTTCTTTGTTTTTGAAAGTGAATTTGTAATAGTCGTCACAAAGCGTTATTTTTGCTGTGAAATCAATTATGCCAGTAGAGTGAAAATGGGTTGCTCCATTTGCGCCTTAAACACGATAACAGCGGGCTTAAAAGAGCGGAACAGACTGATAGTTGCTGAGACAGCGGAACAGACTGATAGTTGCTGAGACAGCGGAACAGACAATAATTAGAGAAGAATTACAGCGGTATCGTTCTCTCTGTATTGTCAGATACATTATTCTCAATCTAATTTACCTGGTATCAGGTATTTCCGCAAGTGCAATATATTTTTCAGCACATATGGCACAATTCGACTATTAAAATAAGCCACCACCTTTAATTAACTTGGCTGGCCACATAGCTGCTAAACTTTCTTAGCAGCTGAATGATGCAAAGACTGATTGTGGTTCAAGCTGCTATAACCAGCGATTTTATACTTCAACCAGCGCTTTCAGCTTGAACCAATGCAATCTATTTGATTTAATCCAATATTGATCACAGCCTTTGAACAACAGCTGCCGTAATCTGTCCTAATCTTTCTAAGCCGCTGGACAGTGCAAAGATTCAGATTGCCATTGCGGCTCATGCTGCTCAACAGCGATTTCGTACTGGAACCAGCGCAATATCTTGCCAAGCTTCACACAATAACATGAGATTGTAAAGCATGTCCCCATAAACTTCTACAGCGTATTATTCAGATTCACCAAAAAGCAATAACATCGGTACCTACGTACTATCCCTTCGATCATAAAAAGTTAGATACCCTCGAATGATGAGTTGTAGAATGTAGGAACGCATGAATGAAGGTAGGAAGGAAAGAATTGTAGGAAGTAGAATGAAAATTGGAGGAGATTTCCCAAAGTTTCACCAATTGCTCCAGCGGAATTCTGGAGGAATTGACATTTCTTTATTTAAAAACAATGAGTATTCGACTGATTTCGTTTTTGGGCTTCGTGAAAAGGCTTTCATTGATTTTTACTATTTTGTAAACCCTATAGGATTTTTTATTTTCCAAATCATTTGCCGGAAGCTCTGTTTACAACGCTTTGAGTACGAACTTTCCTCAAGTACCAGTGACAGACCTATAGCAATCGATGTGCGAGGCGAAAATCTCCCTGAGGTCTGATTCCCATAAAACAAATGGTAACACAAATATATAATTATCATTTATTTCATTAAAATAAAATAACTAAAATGATTTGGACAAAAAAACTTACATCTAGCAGACAAACAAATATTTTAAATTCCGCCATTTTTGATGACTTAATAAAAATGTTTTTATTTTTCTGACAATAAAAATCTAAAATTATTAAGTTTAATGGTTTTTAGATTAGGATTCAAAAACTTCGAATAACGCACAAAAGTTCAAGTTTCGAAAACTGATCGAGACTCGTTCGAGCTGAGAATGCCCACGAGCAGCTGAGCTGTAAAGTCATTGGACATTGGTAGTTTAATCGCGGGTTCGAATCCCGGAGAACAGGCTCTCTGCATGGCTGTTTTCGTGGTTTTCCCCATGTGTAACGTGTACACAAGCCAGTTTCCCTTTTAAAAAAAACCCCTTCACAAAGGCATCCTTCCTCTTAGGTAGATATCCCTCGAGTACTTTGCCTAATCAAATAAACCAAACCAAGAAATGTGAACGACTTGAGAATTCGTATGTTCCGTTCTTAACATAAACTATGTATTTAGAAATATTTTAAAATATATAGGTTGCAGAAGCTGTATTTGTTCTACACAAAACTTCATAAAAGTTAATTTAATTTAGTTAAAAGCACCATCTTTTACTTCATTGCCGAGGATAGAAAATAATAAAGAAAGAATGAAGAAATTATTAAAGAACGAGGTAAAAAGTTTTGCATGTTAAAAGTAAACGCTACGCCATATGTTCGTGTTTAATTATAATATAAACATCACGTATTTATAAATCTATTATTAAAATAGATGCAATAAACCCTTGTTGCCGAACATGAATTTGAGAAACACGATTTCGCATATACGAGGTGTCTTAATTACGTCTATTTAATTAGTCCAACGCTATAGAATTTCATTCATACGCGCTTCATTCATTCATCGACAGAGGGCGTGTTCGTATCAGGTTTGCTCAGAAGTTATTTACAATTTTAAAGGATTTAAATAAATTGAAAATTAAGCCAAAGAAATCGTACAAATTTCAAAAGCAGTCGATGGCGAAGGAATTTCAGATCTGGAAGAACAAAAAGTCAAAAAGTATTAACTGAGAAATGACGAATGAAGAATTCGATACTTTTATAACACTAGTCAGAATATTGATAATTAAAAAGAAAAAAAATTTTTCATTTATAAAATGTTCAATAAATTGTTAAAAAATGACACAGGAAGCATCTGATTTTGTAACGGAGATTGGTTCAAATGGAGAAAGAAGAGGACATTTCATGAGAAGCGTTAAAAATTCTGCGCTCCTCTACTGCGAAACTTTTAAAGAATTGGTTTGGTTTCGCTTAGTTGATTATGGCAAGGAGTACTAGGGCTGTCTGCCCAAGGGGAAGGATGCTTTCGTGGAGGACTTTCTAAGAAAAACAGCATCGTATACACGTTATACATGGGGGAAATCGCAAAAACGCTGTTCGCCGGAACTCGAACTTAAGTCCGAACTACCAGTGTCGTTGTTATTGTTTCCAATTTCCCTTGTGGGGTAAAGGTCAGCCCAAGCCCAAGATATTTATCATGGCAAGGAGTCAAATGCTCTCGTCGGTGGCAGGAGAGAGCTTTGAGCAGAATATATGTGACAGCCGACTTTATCTCAGTTCTCCCCCCCCCCAATTTTGAGACAGAGCACCCCAGAGGAATGGGTCCAAGAGTCTCTCACACCTCCTTCCCTACCAGCAAACTCTCGAAAAGACTTTTGGATCACCGAATATTTAAAGTGTCCCCATGCAGCATAGACACTATGCATTTACTAGCATCCATGCCTTATCCGAGATTCGAACCCGGTTCTTCGGTTCGGCACTCAGAGTCACTAAATAGTGTCCCGTTGGACAGCACAAATAGGGCTCAACGATTTTACCGCTCAGCCGCTTGTGGACAGTCGATACTTTTAAACAATACAGTCAATACTTTTAATACAGTCACTGTCGCAATCAAAAATCACCAGCCTTTTAAAAAGCTATCATATTACGTAGTTAAGAGGCAGGAATAAAAATCCTTTCAATGAAAAATTATTTCACTTTTTCCTTCTAATTACATCAATTTTTAGATTTGTTTTAATTGTGCATACTCCCTGAAACCGAATTACACTTAATACAGTTTTTCCGTAGAATGTCGACTTTACGGAGCGAGATTTTGTCGTAGGCGTTACGTGTTAATGACTAACTCCCGCATTCAGCAAGTGTTTACTCTACTGAATGTAATGCATATGCATACAACATTAAAATGACAAGAATGAAATCAAGAATGACTAATAAAGTAATAAAAATTATAGAACATACATATATACCCCGTATATTCTCGTATACGTTTATGTGTAAATACGAAACTCATTCATGAAATCAAACTGATACTCGCTTTTAAAAATATGATAATAAAATTTTATGGGATTTTTATATAGGTACACTGCGCAAAAAAAAGTGGGGACAGTTCTATATCTCCCGCTCTACTGGGCTTATTAACGAAATTCAAATTGCGTTTTTCATGTCTCGAAAGCGCGACTTAGGATATGTATTACATTTATATTTAGCATTGTTCTAATATAGGTATTTTGCACAAAATCCGACTTTTTCCGAAACGATATGCCATTTTTTTTCCATATTTCGATTCTACGACTCAAATTATGCCAAACTGCTAAGTTTTGTCAAAATCGCACGAGTAGTTTTTAAAAAATAGTCTCTCAAAATTTTAGCTCCTCCAGGTTAATTCAATTTGGAATGTATTTATTAATATCTCTTTTTTTTTACGAAACTTATTTGATTCCTTCCTATACAGCTTGAAATTTAGGTTCATTCCAAATAAAATTTACCCATTTTTTATGATTTATTTTTTAAATTTGTATTTTTTAATAATTTTTATAAATTTTCCGAAAAAAATTGATTTATATAAAGGGGCTAAATAACTAAAGGGGCTTTATAAACTATAACATTTTTACGATGTATTTCTAAGCATACCTGCAAAAAATTAGAGCTTTTTATTCAAAATTTCCGAAGATATACGTGAATTTATATATTGGCGCGTTTTGAAATTTGGCATATTTGTTGAAAGCGATAATCAGGAAAATGTGGTTTACGCACTTTGTTAAAATTATTTGAAAGTAGAATGATGGTAACATTTTCCCCTCTCATCTAAAATGTAAAAATGCAGGAACGATGTGACATTATTTCCTCCTCTGCACAATGGAAGGGAAATAGGTTGCCATATATTAAGAAGTTTGCCAAGGGAATTTTTCGTGGCTCAAACTGAAAGAAAAAATAGCCAAGTTAAATTTATGCATTTCTCCGTAAATTTCGCCCTAATTTTACAAAATTTAATATTTAGGCATAATTTGAGTCGTAGAATCGAAATATGGAAAAA